>JAYMTN010002371.1:0-11198 GCA_036897425.1 Erodium trifolium | reverse complement strand
CGATAAAGGTATGGTAGTAAACTACTTCCATATCCTGCAAATACAGATTACCACTTAAATACATTTGTTTGTTAAATGGCTCGGCTAGAAATAGATACAATTAAACTACCTAACAACATACCTGCCCGTCAACCTTATACCTTTTCCTAACTCCTGTATTTAGTACTTCAGCATAATCATCATATCGTGGCACAACAACCTAAGAAAAATAATAAAGGGAGAAAAAAGACATTTCAGTTATATGTATTTTTATAACAGTTCTGTTTGAAATAAGCCAGTCAATCACAGAATTAAGTAAAATGTAGGCTCTTTTGAAAACAAATATAATGATTCAAGTTTAGGCCATCTAAAAGAATTAAATATTTAGTTTAACATGTATCATGTTAATCGTCAACAAAGTAATGTGGAAGTAGTCAGGTTCAACTTTAATCAGTTATGTAACAGGACTGGGAAGTAAAATCAGTAGGCTACTAAGAAAAAAGTTGATAAACTATTTATCTTTGCTCTATCTCTGCACAAAAAATTATACTTCCTCTGCTGAATTCATCTTATTTATAAAAAAGTTATATTGAGAGCAAAATCGAATTCATCTTTTGATGCTTAGTTCATCTTGATAGAATAATAAATTACCATAACCCGATGCCCACGCCTAGCCAGTGCCTTTGGCAAAGCTCCAGCAACATCTCCGAGCCCACCTGAGAAGACTCATAAAACTTCAGTCAATGCTCACTGACCGGCCCCGATTTGCATATTAGTAACATATTAAAAACTATAAATTTCACGAAGAGTGAAAAGTATTTTGGAAGCCTGTTATTCAAGTAACAAACTAGACGAATGGAGTGATTCAACTAAACATTAAGAAGATCGGGGTACATGAGCATGAATAGTTATTAGAGATGCATTTGAGAAAGCCAATTAACAAGTTTAAGAGGATGGGCCTCCAAAGCAAACCTCTCAAACCACAAATGTTTAAAAAAGCATTAATATCAAATTGACAGAATGATTACACCATCTTTATATATCACATTAGGACTTCTCATAAATTATGCAATTAACCCATACTGAGTTGAACAATGGCAAAGCACACCTCGATCAAATCGAGCTTTACTAAATTCCCAACAAAATACCTGTTTTCGACCATGGAGCACATTCTGCAGCCACCAAAATAACATTCATTACATTGGCCCCAGCCAAAGGAGGGGGTTTGTTGTCTTCAATAACAGGTTCATTTGTATCAACATCTTTCTCCAGTAAACCTGATCCTTTCAAAGTTCCATCTTTAATATCTTCTACACTGGGAGCAGCAGAGGAGAATGAAAGAAAAGACGGTATCTCCAAGTTTGGGGCTGTTTTCGCGGAGCCCACACTCAATGGAGTTTGCTTCGTAGGTAGGGATGTACCAGGTTCCTTCTTATTTTGATTAAATCCTCTACTAACAGGTGCACGCAGAAATTCAGGTACCTCGTCTGCAGTAGAGGCTTGTTTGGCAGAACTCACACCCAATGGATTTTGTTTAGGAGGTATGGATGTTTCAGGTTCCTTCTTCTCAGTGAAACCTTTACTAACAGGCGAAAGTAGAAATTCTGGCACTTCATCTATGGATGAATGAGCGCCTTCACTACTATGGTCTTCAACAGAATCACTAGTTGAGGCAGAACTCTGAGTTGAAAATGTACCATTGTTTCCTTCACTAGAAACTTCAGTAGTTTCTCGGCTGATGGTACTACTACTATTTATAGATGAAATCAGTTTCCTTCTTTCCGAAATCTGTATGCAAGGGATAAAGTTGAATAGAAACAGTCAATCATCACATATAAACACCTGATCATAGCATAGTTATGAAGAAAATTTGATATGTACACTGGAAGCACAATACAGTTAGGACTATGCTAATATAACTAGAAAGTAAACATAAAGAAATCATCTTGAATGCCTACTGGACCTGTAAAGATTTTTGCTGGGAAGTCAATATTACGCAATGATATTTTTCTATAAAACACAGGAAGCTAGAGGAAGTAGCAAACTAGCAACTAATCAAAGTAGGGGAGAAAACCTGTGGTCGTATCGCATGTAAGAAATAGCATTTCAAACTGGATTCGGGGCAACTTAGTGTCTACCATATGACGATGATAGACCAAATCATTTAGGAAATGTAGCTTAGCCACTGATTGAACTTTAATTTATGACATATGAAGGAAATGTAATGAGAAATGAAAGGGGAATCTCTACTTCAGCAATCATCCATATGTCAAGAAGGTAGAGGCTTTTTTGAAGTAAAAAAAGTTCTCAAATTTTCCAGTCTAAGCAAAACAATACAGTGCTTCGATTAGTACAGTGTCATTGCATAAACATTTACAATGTTAATGGGTCTCACTAATTACCATGCCCAATGGTAAATAAGATTGACACTCAGTCCTAAACAACCAATTAGCTACCTGTTTCCTGAAGATGATAAGAATTCAAGCATATACAACAATGCCCAATAATTACAAGTAAAGGACAAAATTAGCACAGCATTAATCCATCATTGCCGACAAATCAATACCTGCTGAAGTAGGTCTCTTTGCTTGGCGAGAACCTGCTTGCTCTTCTCAATAGTAGCTTGAAGAGCGTCCTCAGATTCAGAATCACCACCGTCAGCCGACCCCTTATTGATCACTCTCGGTCGCACACTATCCCCACGACGCTTTCTTCTTTCACAGCACAGAGAAAATCGTGCACAATCTTTCCCTCCCACTCTCAGAAACCCAAATGCCGAATCACGCGAACCAGTGAGCTCGAGGAAGTTTCTCTGGCGACACTCGAGGAACTTGAACCTGGCGTGAAGCAGCAGAGACCCATCGGTCTTCGCGTGGATGACAGAAGGAAGAGACCCCATAGACGCCATCACAAAGGGTTGCCTCGGAGAAGTAACCGGAGCTCTGCAGACTCAGTTGAGAAAGAGATTGGGGAAAGAGGAACTACAAGGGAGAGAGAAGGAGCAAGATGTGGGGGTGTTTGGGAGCTAAGAAAATGAAATAAAATGATGAGTGAGAGAAACAGAAACCCATGGACGGCTGGAAGGAGAAGTGACAGGGAATTGGACGACCGGAGAAGAGGGTCCCACCGGAGGAGAGGATATAGGGATTGAGAATTGAGGCTAAAATTTGCTAAAACTTAGGGAAGAGAAAGGAAATGAAGAGAGAGAAATAGAGAGACATGTGGATGGGAGCAGCAGCTTCCACACACTCACTTGTTTTCGTAGGCCTGATGGGCTTTTCGCTTGTGAAGATTATATATGTCTTTTTCCTTCATATTTTCTCCATGATTTAAAACGTGTAATTTTGCTTTCGAAAATATAATAAAATAAAACATGTAATTATTTGTGGATTAGTTTGCACCGTCAATTGTTTCTCAAGTTGAATCCATTTTTTTGTATCATCTAACAAAATTTTAAGAGCATCCACAAACAATTATGGTCCATCGAAAGAGACTTTTAAAATTCCACGTAACAAGGGGATCTCGTGAAAGAGAAAGGATCGCGATATAAGAACAAAAATTTAGTAACCGCAAAACTAACGGTATGGGAAGAGTGGTCCGTTGTGTCGTTTGTCTGGGTCGCGGTATTGTTGTGGTTGCCAGATGTTCTGGTGAAGGCGTTGAGGCTGCCGGCGTGCAGTGATTCCTAGAAGTAGCGATGCACATGTTCCGAGGAGCTAGGAAGGCGTGCTGTTCTTGTCGTTTTGTTTACCCATTGCGCTAGCTAGGTTGTTTGGGCTTTAGTCTTTCTATTATACCATCGGATCTCAACTTTTTTCTTGAAGAGCAACTTCTCACTAATGGGTTTCAATCCTTTAGGTAAGTGTACTAGATCTTAAGTCTAATTCAATACAATAGAGTGAAGTTTTGCTAGATCCAATATAAATGGACGTTTTTTGATCTATATCTAATGCACGTTTTTACTATAACTTTCACCTGAATCACATTCGATAACGGATATTTTCTTATTTTCATATTGATATCCACATCACGAGTTCTTTTTTATCAGAGAGAAATACAGAGAAATCCCTATTTTTATCTAATCTAACCCACCACCCAACACTACTCCCAAGTAAATGTATTCACCGGGATTCGAACATGTGATCTCAAGTAGACGTGAGACGTAAAGAGGTATTCACCTCCAGGCTAACCCACGTAAACAAGAACATTAAATATGAGATTGTTGTCCCGATTAGGACATTTTTCGTTGCGGTGGCTAATCACAAACCAAGATCATGGTGGAAACATGGGGCCAGGCCAAGCCCTAAAGACTGTTCCTTCTTTGACCTCTATGAGTTGCAGCTTCTCTTGGCACCACCTGAGGTTTGAGGAGGAAACCATAGACATTTGTAGCACCCTCCCAACAAGCTTCAAATCTATCATTGCCCATAAAATCTCCACTCTCTGACACTCCTCCACAGGCCTCACTCCTCTCTTGAACCACTTCTTCCTCCCCCATACACTCTTCACCTGCTCTTCTTTCTTCAAACAACACAACAAAACTTCATCAACTTATTGCATACACTTTGACCACACATATTTTTGTTTCCATGAAACTCACCTCTTTTAGGGTCTTGATGAGGTCTGCTAGTAGCTTCAAATCTCTTGGGTCTTCAACACATGGGTAAGTCCAAGGTAGAGTCTTGAAACTCCACCATGACTTCTTCTTGTCTGCTCTTACAAACTCCCAATATGCCTTCATGCATTGCTCAATAATCTTCAATACCTCTTTTGCACTTGTTACTTCTCCTCTCATCCCTGAAAACCCTTCAATTTGAAGCACCACATGATCCAAAGGCATGTATAATTTAGAAGCAGTCATGCTCAATATGTACTTTTCTTTTTTTTACCAGTTTGCATTATTTAAACATATAAAGCATGAATTTTTAGGAACATAGTTCGAATCCCATCAATGGTACCGTCTCACTTTTATCTTATATTTCCTTTCAACTCAGGTCGCACCTCTCTTTCTCTCCATTTTCTTAAGGACGAATTATTTATTAATTTTGTAAGTTTGTGCTCTCTTATTTTTTGCATAAACAAGTGAATCCCAAATCTTAATACACAAATAACTGACAAAAGAACAAACAAACCATGAAATTGACATGGCCTATTAGGCCTATTCCATGCTTTAAAGTTAAGAAAATCTCGAAATAGACCGAGTTTCTGACTAACCTGAAATATTCGGGACTTGGAGAAAACTCTTGAGGGAAGATCTACCCTGGATATAGTTCCAAACCCGATCGCCCTGACACCTTTCCTCTTCCAAGAACCTCTCCAAGAGAATTTGAAAGTTGTGGAACTCACCCGCCAAGTTATTGTTGTCGTAGAACACGCCTTGCCTCGCAAGAAACTCAACCTTGATGCACTGATGATGAAGAGCCTCCCATGACAGGCATGACTGAGCCACATACACAAGCTCTATGTCACTATCAAGGCTCTTCAACACCCTCTTCCTCGCCTTCTCTTCCCCATACGAACTTGGCCTATTGCTCAACATTGCACCTACATTTTGGAGAAACAAATCAATCACTTGGCCTCAAAATTTTCATCTAATCTAACATTGCAACCCCAATTATACTCACTTATTTCACATCTTCTCTCGCGACTGAGCAAATCGAACCACTTCATCCTATCTTCATAAATCTCATACAACGGATCAAATTCTTGCTCTTGTTCTCGATCTGTTACTGCTTCGAGGGCAACTGATTCAAGTAGCAAAGGCTCGTCGGTTTCGAGTTCATTTTCAGATGAAGAAGAGCTAGAACTAGACAAGAATGAAGGTTCCTCTACGGTCTTTTTTTCTCCAACACTATAGTTAATGTCCTCTTCAAATTTGAGGAATTGAACTTTATACACAATCTGTCTCTTCCCCAAACCAACACAAGAATCAACTAATCCATTTCTACTACAGTTTTGTACACTCTCAACTTCTTCCACTACAACTTCAGCATAATTGGTCACTTCAGTGTGCACAAAAAGATCGACGACACGACTTCTGAAGAATCTACACACATATAGACCCGGAAAAGATATGACTTGAAGAACATAACTTAGAGTGACTAAAACAACTCTCTTGAGCAGCACAAGCCAGAGGAAGATCTGGCAAAAGAAAAGAAAGATGGGATGGACATAGAAGCTGAGATAAAACCACTTCCAGAACCCACAAGGGATGATCATAGACTCTATGATAAACCAACAAGACAGAAGCAGAGCCATCTTCACTTTTCGAGCTCACTAGTCAAGCTTGAGTTTTGGGTACTTTTTTGCAATATAAACTAGCAATGAAGCATCCGAGAAGGAGGGTTGTTGGGGGATTCGTCATGTGTTGGGATAAACAAAGATTGGCTTTTAGAACAGAGTTGATGAAGCTATTGACCGGCTCCGTTTGCTTATGTTTTTGGCAATATATTAGTGTTGTGCTTGCTTGGATCCTATCTATAACAGCAACTCTTTATGGGTTTAAAAAATGGTGATAAACTTATCCAAGCATTGTACATTTCGTGCTAACTATCAATTTTGTTCAGAGCATCCACAGTGGGGTCGGATTTGACAAAGTCAGAAAACAGGATCGATTTGTGGGTGTCTCGTAATGAAGGTTGGATTGGACGTGTCGTTTCCGACTAGAAGTGGCCAGAGAAAAAAGACCAAGGGAAGAAAAGAGTAGAGAGATAGAGAGAGAATGAGGGTCGATTGACAAAACATTATTGAAACTATTAGAGGACCAAATGCTGCCCATTTGGGATAAATTGAGAAAAAATTAGTATGTGTAAAGAGTGTGGATTGAATCAGGATCCGTGAGAAATCAAGTTATGATACAATATTAAAATGAAACTGCTGATTCAGGTTACTACCAGAGCTTGGTTTGTCTGATAGTACTATAAATCAACATTTGACTTTGATGAAGCTCAGAACCAAATGGCTGCCTAGTAGGGTTAGATTATGACATTATGTTCATATTTATTTCTGGTTTTGTAACATGCCAAGAAAGTGTCTGTGCACAACACTACAAGACTTCCCTTACATTTTAGAAGTCAACTGTGCATTATTTTTCTCACATTTTAATCATTCTTTAACTTACACATACTATTTTAAAGACAACATGCACGAATATTACATAACGTGTAATTGTGTACTTGTACTACATCATGACCTAAAAGTGGTACTCGATATTTGACCATACATAGTAAAAGTAATGTTCTTCAAGGTTTTTGGGTCGATCCCCATTTTACGGATTATATCACTTTTTTATCTCGTTTTTCTCCTTGAAAGGCGGGATTATAAATAAATTCATCGCCTATCAAAAGAAAAAAAGCTGTTAAAATATGATTCGTGTCGAGTTTAGTAAAGTTGGTTTATTATCCATTATGCATATCATCTTCAGCATTTACACGTGAAACTAGTTGAATAGTTAAAGGTAAAAATTCTACAATCTGCTACCAAACTACTATCTATTGGAACAGCAAGTTGCTCCTTTTCCTTGCTGCTGCATGTGCCATAGGCACACCATCTGCCTTGGGGTTTGATAGTGAGCAACTATGTATCCATCCTTGCATTGCAGATTGCATATCCTTGATTCGTTTACATACCGAACATCCAAACCCTCGTTCTTCAGCTCCGAAATCCAGATCCCCATTCCCACATCCTCCAGCTTGAACATCTGCATAAACACGACGACAACAATCATTTCTGGAAGAAAACAAGACCACTTCGAGTACCCGAAACTTGATCGTGTATCTTAACATACCTTTAGCTGACCTTTCTCGTGCTTCTTGTAAATCGACATTGCTATGTCATTCGACACAACATAACCAGGGCCATGTGCCCATGGAGGAAAAACATCCGAAGACCATTCCTTCAGTCAAAACATAGGACATTACAAATCATGGGATCCTTAGTCTACAGTGTCGCGTCAGAGTCAATAATGGTCATATAAGGTCAAACATAATAAGGGTCATTTGTGAACAGTCACATGTGAATAGTAAGAGTAAGACTTGTATTACAAATACCAGTTTCTAAGTAACGTTTTTTCAAGAAAATACCGATTACAAAAGCATTGAATGGAGATAGTACCTCGTCACTTACAAACCATTTGCTATCGTTATATCTTTGAGGTTGGGACGAATTGCTGATGAGCCCATAATACAACCCCTTGGACACCTTAATCTTTTCTAACGAATCCAAAAGCCCATTAACACGAACAAAAGCATCATCATCTGTCTTCATGACATATTTGGCTGAAGCAACCTTAGTCTGTCAAAAAAGACCAAACCAGACATGATCATCTTTAGTTTAGCCTATCTTATGTCAGAAACAGATATTGAGAGCCTACCCCGAATATGCAGATCGCTAGGGTCTTCCAAATCAAAAGACTATAATAGTCAACAGATAGCAGCAACTGAATGTCTCCATACGTCTGCACCTCACCCCAGAGTCTCTCATTCACCGAATGGCTTTTATGCTGCAGCAAATTACAAAACATAATACAAATCAATACAATTCTCATATGTAAACCATCAAGAACCGGTCGTTATGGTCTGATTCTCACCAAACTGACAAAGAATCGAACTGCAACAGACCCTTTTCTCACTTCAGGATATTGCATCCATGTCCTTCTAATAGCCATCCTACGTTTAAAATTGTTCACAGTAGAGAAGACACCTATGAACAGATCCAATGATTTGTGGTGCAGAAGTGGAGCAGACTTGAGTGCTTCTGAGTCAACAAAGTGCTGTGAATCCTCGGATGTGGGTAAGCCACTAGCCACCATAGATATCAAATTTAACTGTCCCAATATCCTTAACTCGTGGACAAGCCATGGCTCCATATTCTGTGGAGTTCACATTTCAAAATGAAAAACAAGTTAGAGGAGAGAATAAAGCAATGTCGGTACTACAAAGAGGAGATGTGAGAGTTTACTTCACGATAAGCAAAAGCTGTTATATGATTGCCATCAACTGTCATTTGAAACCCTTCTTGTGCTATTCTAAGTGTCATAACAGATAGACAACCTTCCTTAAAAGGAAAATATGGCACTGTTGTTGATTCTCTTTGTGCCATTGATAACCACATATAGCGGTTTGTAGATCCTTTAGCTATGACGTTCTGGTTCTCAGTATTGCCAACCATTTCATTGCACTGAGACAAACCATCCACTGTTTAGCACGTCAAAGGAAGACTGTGAATATATTAACATAGAAAAGATTAAATAAAAAATCGCAATGTCAAGAACACAGTATTTGCAAGATTCTCAATGTTAAGAACATAATATTTGTAAGATTCACAATGTCAAGAACAGGGTATTTAAGATTCTCAATGTCAAGAGCGCACAGTAGTTGTTATATTCTCAATGTTAAGGGCACAATATTTGTTAGATTCTCAATGTCAATAACACGGTATTTACAATATTCTCAATGGCAAGAACATAATATTTGTTAGATTCTCAATGTCAAGATCACAATCAAGTCAAGAGCACAGTATTTGTTAGATTTTTAATGTCAAAAACACAATATTTATAGGACTCTCAATGTCAAGAACACAGTATTTCTAAGACTCTCAAAGTCGAAAACAAAGTATTTACAAAATTCCCAATGCCAAGAACACGGTATTTGTAAGATTGACTCCGTCCAGAGCACACTTTTTGTTTTGTAGAAAACATAAAACGGCCATTTCAAAACACTTCCGAATCGAGAAAACTAAGAACATAGAGGATGATGAATTGGTACCTTTGTTATTGGTGCTGGCAGGCGAGAGGGGGCAGCGCTCCTCTTCACCCCAATGATCGCCATCATTCCACGTGTTTTGTATAATTACAGGACCCTTAGTTACATTATCACCATTAAGACGTATATTATAATCCAAAAGAATGTGCGATTTTGGCTTCCCATGAATAGGTTCCCCCATCAAACCAATCAAAAAATCACCAAGAGGGATGCCAACAATAGTGATCGAAGAACCCTTAATAAGGCCACACGGAAAATGCAGCCTATAAGCGTCATGTCCAAGCTCAGTGCAATTCGTTCTTTGAATATCATAAGGACACTGTTCTTCCTTCGTCCTATCAACGAAACTTCCATTGTCATCACCACCGAGTTTCTTTTCAAAGGAAAGCATAAGGCCGTCCCACGCAATCTGCCCTTCTCTAATAGCCTCGACTGCGTTGGGTATTCCCTTGGTGTAGTTACTTACATGTTTCAGGTGTGTCCATGTCTGAAGAACTTGGAGAATGGGGCGAGTGAGAGCCAAGTAAACTGAGACGGCGGGATCATCTGTTTCTGAACTCATGAATGAAGGCGATACAGAATCATTCAAGGGTTTAATAGTTGGAAGTGAATCCATCAAAATTGGCTGGTTCATCAAACCAGACCTCAGGAGGAGTAAGGCACATAGAGACACTAGTAAAATGCCTCCATACCATTTGTGCATCATACTGTAACACTTACACATGAACAATTTCAGCCTGTTGGTAAGTGCTCCTGAAATCAATAAGTCGAATCTTAATCACTCTCTCTATTGCCAATTAGCATATGAAAATACACCAAAATAAGCCAAAACTCAATGTTCCTTCCATTTGGGATTTAGGAAATGAAGGCCCATAAAAAAAAAAGCTCCTTTACATTGATTACATCAAAACTCAAAATCAAAATCACCAAGCAACCCTAGAATAGATTTGAGCCCCTAAATTGTCATGAAACCCCAGAAAAAGATTCATGCACAATTGAGATGATTCCAAAATGACAAGAAAACCCAATATTTAGAATCATAATTTAGATTGTAAAAATGGATAAACAAAATCGAAGGGAGGGACCAAATCAGATCAAATTAAATCAAACCCAGAATGGCATGCATGAATGTGAATGTGAATATGTACCTGGAGAGATTGATTGATGAAAAGGCGACAAGGTTTCATGAAGTTTTGATGCGTTCGTTTGGTTGTCCGAATGGCAGTGTTAGACAGTGCCTGAATCACATTTTGTTTTTACGAGTAAGCATTTACATTTCTTACACATGTGCCTCCCTCTCATTAGATCAACCATGTCCATTATATTTCATTTTATGTTTGCAAAATAGGAGAAATATGTACCCTCCATATGACAACATAAATCTATTAATAACATTAGTTTATGTCTCGTGTGATTATGCATGCATATATCTATATGTTAGTAAAGGTGGAAAAAATA
>JAYMTN010002370.1:0-11200 GCA_036897425.1 Erodium trifolium | reverse complement strand
TTCTGGTACGAATCTGTTTTACTAGGTTTGTGAGAATGGTTGGTCAATGAGTGACATTGTTCTGCAAAGGCCCACTTCTTGAGTGAATGGGCCGTGAGTATGTGACAGTTTGGACTTTAGAGTCAACGGCACGCCACATACCAAGTGACGCATTTACGGATAAAATTGGGTCACACTTCGCGTCCCAACTACTCCACGTCTCTTCAAATTGAAGCCTAACCTGGTCTTTATTCACTGGATCTGTTTGATCATAAAATGTATATTTTAAAAACATTTTGAAAAGTTCTTCGGGCTGTCCAAATTACATTAATTAATAACTCTTGAAGGACAACTTGAGTTTTTTTAAGGTAAAGTATATTAACTAAAAATAATTTGTCCGAAGGCTATAACTCTTCTAAAACCGATAAACAAAAGAAGGTGTAAACAAACAAGAATATAATCAAAATAGACTTAAACTAAAATAGTTGCCAAATGAAATTCAAGAGATCTTTTGTGAGACGAATAGTGTCGGGTCAATGACGATCGCTCTGGGAGTGTCCGGTGGAAGAACCTGTAGGAGGCTTGGCCTGCTCGTCCTTCAGAAACTGGTTTTGGTGCAAATGGATTGTCCCATATCCTGGATTATAAAGCCTGGCTTCCTCCCCCTGATAGGAGTGGTGATTTCCACGTGTGTGGTATTGGCTCTAGATGTCCCAACACCATACTCGCCCAATCTGGCCATCACCTCCTCAGATCTTCTCTAAAACACTGACTAGTCGTGCCAGTAGGAAACCATCCATCTTCCCCAATCGTCAACGACCCGGAGGAGGGGTTTTGCTTTGCCTTCGGGGGTCGGCCTCTGGGTTTTCTCGACCTCAACACTGCCTTGAATGAATTTTTGGTAGAGGTGATCGGAGCTGCAGCGGAGATGGGAGTGCGAAGCTCTGGGTTATGTCATAGGGGATGAGGTCACGAGGGGAAGAACCAGGGAGGATTGAGGGACTGTTGGAATAAGTGGAAATGTTGGTGAAGGGACGGAAGGAGTTGAGGAGGATGGTTGCGGCGTGAACATGGTAATGCAAAAGAGAGAGAAACCAAATCCTAATGTCTGGTTTCAGAAACGCAGTGAAAACCGAGATAAAAATGGGTCTATTTTCACTTGAGTATATATCGGAAGGAACAACTACATATGTTTCACATCGATATAAAATAAAACCATAATCCCTTAGTTTATAATTTATATTGAGTTTCTGTATTAAATTGAAAATAAATGTACTCAAGGGAACACCACAGTGGTCAAGACTCAACCTCTCATATGAAAGGTCTTGAGTTCGATTATGAGATAATTGTGTATTTATTGTACTTTAAGTGTGTATTTGTTGCACCATTCGTACGCACTATGTTACGTTATTTGTGTGTTCGTTCAGAGTTTATAATGTGTTGTTATTAATTTTATCTCTAGAAACCGGGAGATTCAGTATTTATTTTGCATGACAACTTATTAGTCAAATAAGACTATTTAAGTATTATGAGATATGGTTCGAAGTGTTACCAATTCCTTCGATTGTTGTCGTTTAATCACACTACGTAGCGGCGAGGGGATGATTGTTCGATCTGTTACCAATTTAACTGATATCGAATGAACCAATTGGACCTATCCACGTGTCCAGCCGGACGTGGTGGAGCCAATCAGAACGCGGTTGTGACTCATAGCTCGCGGACTGTATCAACGCGTTTATATATTTACCGATCCCGTCTATATAAAGTGAGAGTAAAGGTCGTTTCTGGAACCAGCAGGTCTGAGAATTTCGAGAGACGCCCTTACCCTCGCATTGCTTCATCGATCTCTTGCTCCGACTCAGCTCCGGATTCCAGATCTTCCTCGTAATCATGGTAATTTCGTGCTTCTAATCGTCTCCGTATTGCTCTGAATTTATCTGGGTCTGACCTGATTTGATGTTCTGTTTCTCAAACTCATCGTTTATCTGGTGTGAATGCTGAATTAATAGTTTGTTCTCGGACTTGAGCTTGAACGATGATGTCGCATTAGAAAACACGCATCGCCCGTACTTCGGATCTGAAATATGATTCTCTCTAGGGTAGATCTTGCGTTTTTATGTTGGATTGAGCTAAAAAAATTACTTTTTTCAACCCAGTAGTGAAGTTTGTGATGAATCAGACATTTGCATACTCAATTTGGTAGCAGAATGTTAAATTTGGGTAACTTTCGTATGGGATTTGCTTATTAGAAGCTAGCACCTCATTAGAGTAGAATTATGTTTTCCTGGGCATTGCTAGGATCTGGGGCTGAGTGCAGTAGATGGAAATTTAGTGACGGCATCTTGATCAATTTTTTTTTTAGGTCCAGTCTAGCTATTGTGGCTAAAGCTAATTTGACTTTGACTGTGAGCCCGAGTGGTTTATTCTTCTCCCTCCCTGTTGACAGTTTCTCGTCTTTTGTTTAATAAAGTTGTATTTGTTGCTCTGGCTTTGCAGACTACTTCAAGGCGTCTTGCTGATAGGAAGGTGTACAAGTTTGAGAAGAACATCACTAAGAGAGGAGCTGTGGCTGAATCAACCACTAAAAAGGGGAAGGATTATCCTGTTGGCCCTATTCTATTGGGTTTCTTCATCTTTGTTGTCATTGGATCATGTAAGCCTCTCTCTAGTTCTTTATTCCATTTATAATCATGTGGGTGCCACAACTATGAGACCAATTAGTTGTATTTCTAGATGATAGTACTACTAAATCATACTTAACTTGAGATCATTAGCCATTACCTCTCTCGAATATTAGATAGTATAGCAGATAGTATAGCGAAAATGTGAACTTTTTTCTTCAAGTAATTGGTTATGTGACATGCTATGCAAATTGGTCTTCCAATCCATATTTTGCCCTTTTAAAGATAGATGTAGAGGGAGACTTTTCCTATACACTTGGAGGGTAAATCCTAATCTTTATGCAGGACTGAAACATATCAATCCAAATGAGCTGGCTCATATTTGTATTGGTTTTCCTTATGCTGCATTAGTTCCATAACAATGTCATTTTTGTGAAGAATTTTGAGAGAGATGCAGAGATTTGACCTCTGGGGAGGCCAAAAGCTCAACTTTATTTGTGAGTGAGACCTGTAGAACCAAATTAAGTGATACCCATGAGTTTGTCAGGTCAAAAGAGGAAATTAGTTCATATTTATTTGGCCACTCTAGTCCAATAACCCACTTGTATCCTATTCCCTTTGTGGCTTTGTTTTATTAATGGTGATCAAGGCCTTGAATTGTAAAGTGGGGTTCATATTTGTTTCTTTTTTGTATTTACATGGTTTCCTGATGGCATTTTTTTCTTCCTTTTGACAGCTCTGTTTCAGATCATCCGGACAGCGTCAAGTGGTGGCATGGCTTAAATGTAATCTGATCTTTATACAGAAGAGAGAGCTTCATGATGCATCGTTTACAGTCTAGCGTGTAGTTAACTGATATAGTACACTACAATTACTAGATTAGTGGTTACTCATCTTGTGAACAACTTGGAATCTGAATAAAAGACACCTGCTCTGTGCTGTTTTTAATTCCTGGATTGTGATATTCTTAAGTGAATTTTGTGCGTTTATACATATTATATAATCTCCCATATCTATTAGATTATGAATACAACTACAGAGTACCAAACAATTTTCATACAAGCCATCTAAGCTTGCAAATGACTTGCCTGGCTGAGAATTGGAAATTGTAATTCTTCCAAAATCAATGTTATCGACGCACACCAAAGCTTGTTGGCCTACTGGTCAATAAGTCTCAATAGCGATATCTTCAGGGTCATTATAACATTACTTTAAAAAGGAAGAAGGTATTGATACATATGTTTGTACATTACAATCAGAAGTTAAAACTTCAAATAACATAAAACCCATGGCAAATCATGTACAGAACACTTGAACAGTGTAAGAAATTGAAGGTGAAGAAAACATTGCAGTCTAATTTATCACAAACCCAACAAAAGACCATGAATCTGAATATCAAAACACAACCCCAATCAAGCTTTGGCAGTCAAGCAAGGGTGAAAGGCAGTGCCACAATCCACCGACTGTCGCTTCCTTCCATGTGGCACCGTGCAGCCAGGAACCTTAACCCATTCCCTGCCAGACACATCATAAGTCACAAGTCTGTTCATCTGTCTCGACCTCAACGACAACATGAGCAAACCCTTGTTGCCCAAGCATGTCATCCTCACGTGCTTTCCGTAAAACTCCAAGCACCATACGTTTGGCATTCTGTCAACCTCCTTCCACAACAGCGTCATCTTCTGCAGCTCCCACACACACACGCACGTGGCCGCGTTCTTTGTCACCAGCCCCACCAGCATGATCCTCCCACCGCACTCCGCCAGCGTGTGATCGCTCATATGCAATGGGGCTGGGATCATGTAATGCTTCCAGGCCCCGGTATCCATGTCGTAGCACAAGACCCCATCAGGATCCGACCTCATGAAATAAACTCTGCTCTCTACAGAAACCGCCTGTGACCTGAAGTTCAGTTTGATACTACCTGATGGAATGCCACCTGGACTAATCCAAGACTTCTTGATGGAGTCGTAAACTTCATATCCATCGTCACCCACCAACAAGATCTTGTAGCCCTCACTTGACGACTTCTTGTTCAGAGTCATGCCCACAGCAACACGGGACCAGCCCTTGACCAACCTTGATGGCAGCTCCTTGAAAGTTTGAGTCAACGGGTTGCAGACAAATAAATTTCTATGACCAATGTCCAAGAAGCATACAAGCCCTCCTGCTGAGGCTACTGGCAAGACAATCATCTTCCTTGGCAAGCAAGAAACAGTGGGGTGATGCCATTTCTTTGAGGACGGGTCATACATGGCTCCAGAGTTCACATTTTCATGAGTTATGGTGTAGAACCAGGGATTGGGTGGTGGGAGTTGGGCACAGTGGTCAGAGAAACTTTGGGAGTTCAGCATAGAGTTCCATTCCCGGCAAACGGAACGGAAACGGAAGAATGAAGTAACAGGAAGCCTTGCAATGACAGCTTCAAAGAGTTCTTCAGGAAATTCTTTCCAAAACTCTTGTTCCATAACCTCGGTCATACACGTGTTTCCAGATATCTTTCCCCGGGTTTTCTTAGATTTCTTCAGGGGTGGAGGTTTATGAGGTTCCATCATCTTCAAGCTTCCAGATCTTCCAGCTTCAATTGCTAGACCATAGTAATCATCTGCTGAATTGTCAGCAATTTTGAGGAGGCACCATCTATGCAAAAATATAATCATGTAAGAAATTCAACAAATGATGTTTGTGCAGCTTAAAGATGCAAAAAGGAGATTAGGTGCTCTAGAAATTTAGTTTTAAGACATTGACATTCTTTTACGTATCTTTAAGAGGATTCCCCACGGGGATTTAAAGTGAAATTTAATTCATTTAAGATTTGCCAGTTCAATAAAGTGAAATTTAATTCTTGATACAAAAGATAACTATACTTCATAGTAAAGGTAAAAGGTTCACTCATAGACAGCAATAACATCCTCACTCAAGAGGATAGTAACAAACTTAGAACAACAGCATTTACAAGCTCCATGAACTACTACAATCAAATTTGACCGCTAATAAAAACAAAGTTACCACTTGGTGAACCGTGGGAGAATGGAGTTTGACCACTATGTGACATTTAATGTTTATATGTTTGTAACTGAAACATATGAACCAAACAATAAACTTAACTAATACTACATCCAAAGGTATAGTAATATGCGGACGCAGGACAACAGAAACTTGTATGGAAGAATTAAAAAGCCTGGTTAGAACATTTCTAATTATTGCCTGAAAGCGAGAATAAAAAAACACACATCACAAGTTCTGTAGAGAAACCATGGCGAGATTCATATTCATATCACTACAAAGATAACTGGAAGCAAGTTACTAATTCAGGATTGTTAGTGCCTAAATTCTCAAACTTTATTATGGGCTTTTGACACTAATAGGGCATGAACAAATACTATAGCAAGTTCTTGTCAGTGTACCAAACATCAGCATGGCGATACAGGCTCTAGAAACTGCAGGTGTACATTCACAAACCGTCATCAACTAGTAAAACCTGAGCATTAAACCTCTAGCTACGGAGAGCCCAATGAGTGTGATCATGTTTCAAAGTACCCAAAACAATTCGAGCCGGGCCAAGGTACTTAGTATTATACATAAAAACCTCAAAAAATTCTGCTTTCTGCTACTGATCATGTAATAAACACCTCACAAGGTTTCTTCCTAACGTGGGCAGAAGTCAGAAGTACAGGTTAAACCAAGCTGAGTATATATAGAGGAGAATGAGTAAGGAAGGAAATTTCAAGTTCTAGAATCTAAAAAAAAAATGAGGTTTTAGATTATAACACCAAATCAAAAAGCTGAATTGGCAGCATAAGTAGGAACCATTACAAAACTTCAAAAAACGAGACTGAAATTGATCATTTAACACCAATGAACAAGCCACAAAAGTAGGCATTTGAGAAGCAGAAGCACAACAAGAAGCAAATGCACAAAACACAATCACAGAGCAGAAATGTAAATTGATTGGGGGAAAGCAGATCAAATTCTAAGAAATAACAACTTAACCGCTTAATTAAAACACAAATGTAAGGAATAATAAGTTGGGGAGTGATGGCAAGAGAGAGCACAACACGAACAATCAAATTGATACCTAAAACACCATCCAAAAATTTCACCAAACCAGTGCAGTGCAACCCAGGAACCCAAAACAGAAAAGAAACCCAGAAAAAATGAAGAAAAAGCAATCAGCTCTAAGGAAGAAGAAGAAGCTCCATCCCATGGCACAATCCAGATAGAAAAGCAACGATTGCGAAGAACACAATGATCCAAAGAGAGAGGAGAAGAAGATTAAACCTGTCAGGGTGGTGAAAGTGCTGGAGGATCCGCGTTTCCGGTGGCTGAGGTAGCTGAAGACGAAGCTGAAGAGGAACGGGGGGAGGCTGAGGAGAGAGTTCCAATAGCTCTTGAAGCTGACCGATGAACTGCCTGAGCATGGTCAATCCTTCCATGCCCCGGAGGGGCCAGAACTCATAGGAGCAACGCCACCGCCCTCGCCGGAGAAATCACAGCGCCTCCACTTTTTCCGTTGCTCTGCCACCACCACCAACAACAACAACCTAGAGGCCAAAACCTCCAACAAGACCCAACCTGCTTCTCTTCTCTCTTATTTAGAGCCAGCCAGTCATCTTTTTCCACGTCAGCTGGCCCACCTATAATTACACTCGAGACCCGCACGCTACTTTTCCCCAAAAATCTATGAATCACATTTACCACATCTTTTCCGCTTTTGCCCCTCTCCTCATGGGCCGGGCCTGTTGGGCCAACATTATTCCTGTACTTGCCCTTTTTGCCCTCCCCAAAGTAAAAGGATAAACCGAAAAAGTAAAGACATTTTTGGAAAATGATTCCGAGGCTAAAAAGTTGAAGATTTGTCTTGGTCAAGCAAGACCGAGAGAGTCCTCTGGAAGTAGATCCGACGGCTCAGATTACATCTCGTGACGGCATGGTTGGCCCACTAAGCTTCTTTTTAAACGATGGTGATGATGATTTTGTTAAATTTACGGAAGTAGCTACTTGATGACTGATTCCACCTCTCTTCGATTTGTAATGATCATTCATTATTGTTATTCCCTTTCCCCACTAGCACTAGACCGATCAAGTCTCCGAGCATATATTCAGTACCTACTTGATGGCTGATGCCTCCTCTATCGAATTTATCTTCATTAATTTGTAATTATCACTCATCTAATTTTCCAAGCAATTATTTTATTATTTGTATGTGCATCCAATTGTTTTTTGAGACTTATTATGGAAGGGCATCTACAACGCTAGTGGGAAGCCGGCGGTAAGGCGTTGATGGGGAGAAAACACCGGAGAAAACACTGGCGTTTTGTCGACGTTAAGTCGACGTTTCAACGCTAGCGGTGAGTGTGGGTGGTAAGCTCACCATCGGCACGAACCGCCGACGGTTGGGAAATTGTGAACAAAACGGCACGAATAGCCAGCACCAACATGTTAATATTGGAGGTTGTTGATTGAGAATATGGTGAAATATTTTTTTCCATGCAGCACCAACATGCTAGCGTTGTGGATGCTCTGATAACTACATTCCCAGATAAGCTAAAAATAATATTATTATTATTATTTTAACAAATGTGATTGAATTAATTTTTAAGATATAAAATATAGAAGGGCATCTGAGAGTGAAGCTCCGAATTCCAAAAGACAAATTGATTAATTTTTTAACGTAGAATGAGATTCTTTGAAATTCTGAGCATCGTTGCGGAGGATGATCTTCCCTCACCACCTGATCCCGTGCCAGGGCTAGAGCAGGCACAATCACACATGCCTCGATTAATCAGGGGTCCCAAATACCCTACACCGTGTCATTCTCTACTTCGATGACGGTCTCTAAATCCGAGGGCAAATAGGTCTCAAACCCGACTGGCCAGTCTCTCAGAAAATGGCATCGTCAACATTGATCACCATGAAACCCGGGGGGCATCTCTTTCCATGCCTGAATCTGGTTCGTGGCCGAAATATATGGGTTGCTATGTGAGGGGGTAGTGTCCTTTCATATCCAAGCACTCCACACCTTCTATATCTTCCAAAGCCATAGAAAAATGTCAGTAACCCTCACTAGGGGTTGCCCGTCCATAAATTGATCCCACCAGCTCAAAAAAGAAGTCTCCCCGAAAAAATCGATAGAAGGCCATATCGAGCCCAATATTTCCGCGCAAACATTTAATTGAGGAAGAGGTTATCACAGTCTCGGCTTGGGTGGAGCTCATAGGGCATGCGGGGGACATGGGGAAGAATCTCCTACACAAGTTGGCTGCCACCTGCCTGTTACCCGTGAGGATCCACATAGGAAAATGTGGATCCTAGACTGGACTTATATCTCCCAAATAATGGATCAGGCCGGGAGGGGAATTTCCCAAGGGCAAAAAGGGTCTATACTCGACCTTAGCTGAATACCTTTCCTATGGTTATCAACCCAATACCATAATCCCTTATCTTGTACATTGGGAGGGGATAGCCAGAATAGTCACATGATCCCTCACAAAAAATAGAGTGTAGTGTTGGACGTCCCAAAAACAAACCTTTAGGAGTATAAGGTTGGTCACCTTTACTCCAATAAGAGTTGAGGAGGCAGAGTGTATGTAAGGATCTGACGATCCATTATTTAGTATATCAATATCGACCCTTACATTATAATCAAAAGCAAACCCTTAGTATAAGGTTGGGCGAAAGGGGCATTTCTCTCCCGATGCGCCCCACCAGAACTTAAAGACTTAACTCATCACCGATATCAATATTGACGCTAAACAAAACTGTAAACTCAACGACATCTCGTATAATATAAACGTCAATGGACGTCCATAAACAAGTTTGCATCTAGCATTGACCAACCCAAACCTATTGCACATCCACTAATAAGCTATTACCTAACCAACCGTTACTCGCTCAACATGAAAATTAGGCACCAAATGATGCATCATCTCACCTGCACATTCATATTATGTTTGCTTCAGCCCAAGGCTATGCCCTCTCTCTTCAACCCACTCAAAATACATTATTTATTTGGTACATGTAGTAATTTTAATTTTAATTCTAATTTTCACTCTTTATATTCAAACTTGTTGTATTTGAAGAATGTCCCTCCAGATACTTCAAATGAACATTATGGTAATTATTTAATTTAAATAAGTTGAGAAGTAAGTAAAAAGTAGGGGCAATATGGGAAAGTGATGAGTAGTAGTAGTAATGATGATAATTGGATGCCAAAGTGAAGGTAATAATGATTTCATCTTTGTTTGTATAGGGAAGTGGAGGTGAAATGCAATCATCATACACCATTGTCATTATTATCCCCCATTCCTCACCTCCCTCTCCCAATTCCATTTATATCATTTTGGGGGTTCATAGGAATTATTTGGGCCTCACGGGCCCGTGATACTTGCTGGAGGTCCGCTATGCTATGTGTGGATTTTATTGGTGGACAAGCCCTAAAGTTATCACACACTTCACAAACTAGAATTGACAAGAACATTCTTCAATCATAACAGAGAAGTCATCGTTTCCATGAGTGTATATTTCGCAGCACCAATTTCAAGGATCGAACCAGTTCTAATGTAATATAATTTTTTGTTTGAAACGGATTGTTTATATCGGGTTAAGTTTCTACAACTTAAAGGTTAACTTTATTAGTCGAAGGTTCTCCGACCTTTGTAAGTAGAGTTAATTCCACCTAAGTACCCTACATCTTTCATATTTTATTTAGAGTATTTTAAATCTGTTTGGTGTCACCACCTCAGTACCCTAAACTTTCATTAATTCATTTAGAGTACCCAAAACCTTTTTTTGTGTCACCTCAATACCCTAAAATTTTATTAATTATATTTAATAACCACCGTTAACATTACCCTAAATTTGGATGTTAGTGGGGGATATTATTATTTTACCTGTTATGGTATAGAAACGCAGTCCCGCCAACCATATATATCTAAGTCGAGACTGGTGGCGACAATGAGTTCATGACTACTATAGCGAATGAGAAAGTGAAAGTAGCAGAAGAAGAGTAAACAATGTAAACTTTAATTTGTAGCTTCTAGTTGAAAGTCTAATTATAGCTATACTCTAACAAGCGTCCTCACGGACAAATGAGTTTGCGGGTTCGGAGGTAAATTATACAGAAGAGGATATGAGCCCATTTAGAAGAGAAATAAGGGCTAGGCCATTTAGGGCAAATTTGATAAATCGAGAAGAAGTCATATATTTTTTTTTTGTAGAGAGTGGGGATTGAACCCGAGTCCGTGAGGAACCAGGCTCTGATACCATGTAAATTTTTGTTTAAAACATGCCACTTATATCGGATCGGGCTTCCACAGTTAAAAGGTCAACCTTATTAGTTGGTATGACCCTAGCCTTTATAAGCAGCATTTTATTCTTATATTTTCCCGATGTGAGTGCAATTTCAACAAACAAATGGGTTCTTCCTGCTTTGGATGACATTCGATTTGAACCAGATCGTGATCCGCGGCAAGACCCAAGCCTTGAGCGTGGGGAAGAAGACTTGGGGCGCGTCAATGCTGCATGTGAGTTGGTAGTTGTAACGCCCCAAATCCGGTTTGACCAGAAATGAGACGTTACCTTTGAAAAACAATTTAAAA
>JAYMTN010002369.1:0-11202 GCA_036897425.1 Erodium trifolium | reverse complement strand
GCCGAGGTGGAACAATGGGGGGTCGACCGCTATTACCGTCCCACCGGACGTAAGGTGGAGTAGGTTCCATCTAGATCCGGCGAGATACCCCTCTACCATCTCGGGGCCAGCAATTCCGCGTTGAGGAGCCAACTATTATCATTACAGGGAGGACGACGCACCCTGACATCCTAGGGGAGTATCCAGTCCACCGCAGTACCCCTCTGGAAATGGGTCCACCAACCCTAGCTTCCTGTCAGATTAGCTGTATCAGTGTCCCAAAACGCTACCACAATACCCCCTTCTGAACGTATCATCGAAAACGGTTCAATTCAATGAGTAAGATTTCTTTTATCGCAATTTATTTTTGTTCGCATTTCATTTCTAGTACTTTTATTTTGATGATTGTATCTGTCTTTCATCTGTTTATATTTACAATATTAATGGTTTATCTGTCGAAATAAAATTAATAAACCAAATACATGAAAATTAGGTCCCAAGTAGAAATTTGATGCCCAATGGAAAGAGACAGCAAAAGTCTTGATGGACCACTCGTAAATAAAAAACAATAGAATTCCATTAGGTGAAAAATAAGAGAGGGAGGAAAAAGGAAGCCTCGAGACGGAGATGCCATTGGAGCCCCCACCAGCATGTGAACCTTGAAGAACCTCTCTTGGCTTTTTGGATGGCAATGCCATATATGCCTTGAGAGGCTCAACCTTCACTACCAACTAATCCAAACAAAAGTACCTTTCTTTTGTGCTCTTTTTGTCTCAACTCCCTCAACTTGTATGTGCTATGTGGATAGCTACCAAATGACCAAGAGCCATACACTATAAAAGATAGTGAAACCACATAAAAGAAAGGCTTTTGTTATTATGCCAACTTTTAGTGGATAAGCCTTTTGAGGAGCCTCTAACTCAACCTATGGAACCTTTTAACACATTAACATAGCACTTCAAACCCTTGGAAATAGTGGGAGTACGATAAATCTTAATTGTCGAGTCGATTTATATCTTTTAGATGTATTTCAAACCGAGGGATTTCACATTATGTGCAAGTGAGACGATAAATATGATGTTTACTTATGCGGGCACTGACAAAAAATAAAATGGTGTTAACATGAAAACTCAAGTTTATAGGTGGTAACTCTAAAATGTTTATCGAACTATAGTCTCACGAGGAAAAATAGGTTTTGGGGTTGAAAAGTTTGCAACAAATAACCAGGTAGGAAGAGGAAGAGCAACCATATTGCTTCAGTTATAGAAGATAGGACCAGTATGGCATTTTGTGCCCCATCTGGTTGTTTATAATTACCTGTAAAGATAGATTCAATGTTAGGTGCAACTTAACTGTGTATATACAAAACAAAACAAAAGCAAGGAAAGTGATGTTCATGGTCTCTACTCTATAGCATATGTATACACAACAGCCTTGAGTGGGCAACAAGCAAAACAAAAAATATATACAGAAGAAGGTACAAGATCAATACAGCATATCTACTAAAGAGTAATAATACCCTAGCTTAGCTTTGTTTGTCATGTATTGCTTTTGTGTGTACCTTTTGGGGCTATCTTGACCCATAAGTATGGGTTTTCATAATTGGCTAATTCATTCTCCAACTTAGGTTTCAAGGAAATCTGGTTCCTACACCATCCATTGGTTACTATGTATTGCCTACAAGATATATACTAACATTGACACTTCACCTAAACCTTGATTACAATTCCACATGATTGATTTGCTATATTTAGTAGTGTTAATAGGTTGGACTTGGAGCATAAACCACTGCTTTCTCAAACCAATAGTGCTGTGAATTAAGCAAAATCATCAACCCTTTTTGGAATTTTTCTTTTAACTTAGTTACATTACTAACCCAATTGCTTAATCATGATCTTGTGATAATAATGACTGAAAAAATTATATATAGTACAAGATTAAAGTTAAACCCTTATCACAAAACCAAAGATGCATACGCGTGACTATGACAACGAGAAATGTAGAGACTTTATTTCTGAAAAAAGAGCACTTCTTTTTTGAAGTTAAAGCTTACAAGCAACTCAAAGATAGATGCTACTCCAATTATGGAGTTCAGTGGCGTTATTACTCACGGGTATATGTATAGAGCCAGTGAGCTGAGCCTGAGTTGATAGGGTGGTGAGACATGAACTGCCCGTGAACAACAAAGCCAAAGAGCATCATAATTACAACCCTGACTTGTAAATGCTTCTTGTGCAAGTCTTTATTCTCGAATGATAAATGTAACAAATCAATGAGCATTTCATTAGGAACCATAAGCTAAAACACAATGTTTCCTGCGCAATACAGTCATTTCCTCTAGAAAAATGGTACAACTTAGCTAGCTGGGAAGAGAACATATTTCAATAGTCTCTGCTCTCTTCGTCTTTTGCCCTTTCCGCCTTCCTCTTCCTTTCCTTTGTATGCTTGCAGTGCAGCTTTCTCCAGCCAAGACTTCAACTTCCGGAAGAGAACAGCATTCATAAGACAAACAAGCACAATAGAATACAGAGAGAGGGAGAGAGAGAGAGATAGCTTACTCTGAAGCTCATAGAGTAAGAACAAAGGGAGGGGCATCCCTACGCGGGCCAGCAACAGACCGATACACATATACTTTGTCAGCTTGGCTATCATCACTCTCATCGTCCTTTATGACTTCAACATTCAACCTAGGCATCTCCCTTGCCAATAGCCTACACCCATTCATCGTCACCTTGCAAGCCGACATCCACAGAGACCTCATAGACTCATACTTGTCCAGCCCAGAAAGTAGCGCCGCATTGCCAAATGGGCAATCCCTTATCTCCAATCTCCTCAATTTGGGACAACCATTCAACATAGATTGCATTCCCCTATCACTGCTCCCCGCAAAAGCAACTGAAAGGGTTTCCAAGTTCTTGGCATACTTGCCAATATACTCGAATGTCATATCCGTCAACAGACCTGAAACCGAAAGCCTCCTGAGCTTGGTGCAAGTCTTCACCACAGATCCAAAAGCATCATCCATAGGCCCATTTGTCAGGTGATCTGGCTCACAAGGAGCCATTATGCACAGGCGGAAGTGAGTGAAATCAGGACAGTTCTGCACAATGGTTGCTACAGCAGCATTAGTCATTTGCCTGCAAAAGTAGAGGACATAGTGGAGCTTTCGACACCCATAAGAAACAGCTAAGAAACCCGATTCGGTAACTCCGTGGACAATATCTTCATCAAAGGGATCAGCTGGGTACACACGCAGTTCCTCCAGCAAAGGACAATTTGCTCCTACAGCCTCCAGCCCTTTGTCTTCAACTGTGTCAAGGACCTGCATCAATACTATCAATAAGAATAGAATAGCTACAAGGATGGAAACAAGTATGACTGGCAAACTGAAAGTTCTTACCCAGAGGCGGCGAAGATTTGGGCAGTGAGCAAGAAGCTTAGCAAGATCACCACTACGCAAAGGTGCATAGCTCAAATTCAAGAATGTTAGATTTGTACAGGCAGCATAAAGAACTGGGAGATGTAGGGATGTTGCTTCCCATAAACCAGAGAGGGTTTGCAGATTTTTGCAGTTGTTAAAAGCGCTTTCCAATTCTTCATACTGTCGATCTGTGAGCTCTTGAGTGAAGGAACCAGTACCTAGCTCCGTCAATTGATGAGCACTGACAAGAAGTCTTTGTAGTTGTTCCAAGGTAATATTTTTATTAACCTTCAAAACCTTTAATGATTTGCACCTAGTTACGAGTTTCTCAAGAGCATCAAAATAGTCGTTATTGTTCAGATTGGCTAAGGTAAGCACTTCCAATGGCGTGAAACTATCAGGAAAGCAACTCAACCAATTGCCACTCTTATCCTCAATTTCGTTCTCTTGTATGTCAAGCTCGGTCAGATTCCTGTAACCAAATCATAGAATACAAAATCAACATTTGGAAAGCAAAATGCAACACAAAAGGCATTTCAGCAGTTCTGAGAATTTTACATAAAAGTAACAAGTAGTATATACTACAGGATAAAAAAAACAATAGCAAATACACTTCTAAACCTTTTAAGCAGAGAAGAAGAAAGATTTTAATCCATGAGTGGAAATAATCTTGGGCATATTAGACTACAACGTAATTTCTCATTTGATACATTGATCCGTGAAAGAGCATGCCTTACAAAGACTAGTTGGGCACAACAACGAAAAGACATTAATAGGGATATGATGACAAATAGTGCTCCACCTATCCCAAACTAAGTGTTATATTTAACTAATAGCAAATATTAAGAATTCAGTTTTTAATGATTGACTTTCTACCCTTTACCCTTATGTGCTCACATTTCCCCACTAAGTTGTTATAACTATCTTATGTGGATAACATTGGTAATCCATGTCTAATTAATTAACTAAGTAAGGGCATTCGTATCAAATCATATTTGTACTTACTAAGAACAATGGAAGAGTAGAAATTGCTTAATCAAATTTTGTAAGAGGGAGAGTGACGACATTGCTATAAACAGTTTCACACTTTTGAAAAGGGACCTCTGTATTCTAAATCAAATGTTGAGGGGTCCTATAAAGATTGAAGAACAAAGAAAAGCCTCCACCTTTACTGGTCATACAGTTCTCCAATTCTCAGGCACTTAGGTACATGGAACTATATGTACTTAATAATATATGATAATCACACTTTGAGGATGCAACACCTGCAGCTCAGTAGTAACTTGTAAGGTAAGATAGCACAAGTTTCTTTTATTTGAGCCTTAAATCCATAGATCCATAAAGGTTTAATTACAGTAAACATTATGTAAATTCAATGGGAAAAGGAACTTGGGGCACAATCAGGTGCAAACGTGCGAACCTCGAATGTAGTTTGTGAATATCGCGGATATGGTTTTGAGAAAAACAGCATCCCAGTTTGTGAAAATATAGTTTGAGAATACAACATTCTAGTTTGAGAAAATATAGTTAGCAAAAACAACATCCTCAGTTTGAGAAAATCATGGTTTGAGAATATTCACCACAAAACTGAAATGCTATATTCGCAAACTGTATCCACTATATTCACAGTTCGCACCGTCAAAGCTGGTTCGCACCTTATTCACCTCCAAGGAACTTAATGCTACATGTTAGTTTCTTAGATTAAGATTCCTACAGATGAGGAATTACAAGTTGAAATGGTACTTTAGACAGAAAGAAGGAATAACTGTTCACAGTAATGATAACTTCACCATGAACTGTAATCCTGAATAATATATGTAGGACAAAAGAAATGACAAATTTTGTGTGAGAACCTCATTTCTATTTCTATTTCCATTTATAGGAATATGGAAATGGATATAGAACTAAAAAAGGAGTTCAAAATCTAAATTTACATTGCATTCACGAACACAGCCCAAGAACAAACCAGGAAAGTAACCATCTAAAACCATTTGACACCCATATCATATTTCTCACCCAACAAATGCTAGCATATCTAAGTGGAGTATGACATCAATGATATGCCATCAAGTTAATGCATTTTAACTGGCCAAATGCAACATCACAAAAGGGGAAAAGGGACAGTGACATAATGATTAAAAATTGCATCGTTTTACTTTCCACTACTACTCTCATTTTCAAGTGACATGAAAACAGTTGCATGAACAAAATAAAGGACTTCATAGAGATGGGAGATGCTGCCCAATATTACTGCTTCGGGGTAAGCAGATCTTTTTCACTATATCTTTGCCCACGGCTCAAAAGGCAATGGGGAGTGGATCCTAAGTCCAAATCTTGCTCTTAGTTAAGATTAAAGAAATTTCAAACAGTAAATGATTCCTCATAGCACAGTTTTGTAGAAATTATAGAAATCAATAATAGATCAAACAAAAGCGGAGTATTAATACTCCTCCAAACTAATTAATCAAAGATTAGAAGCACAATGCTTCATGTTCAGTGGTGGCTCCTATTCAAAGCTGACCTACTTATCTAACTCAGATTATGCTGCAAGTACAAGGTCAAACCTAGTAATTCTGAACCACCAGAGGTGAGGAGACCTATGCAGTAGCATCTAAAGTAAAGTTGTATAAAACTTGGTTGTACCACACAGGTCGCATGAAAATTTGTTGACCGACAGTCAATAAAAAGGACATTTTCCTTGCTAGTTATCTGGCCGTTGTTCAACTGGGCTTTGGTCGCTTTATCACGATTTTCTTCTTTCACTATCTATTTCACAAAAAAAAAAACGTTTTTGCCCCCATTCAAGGCACGGAAATGGTTTGTATGACCCTAGCTTATCTATCTTACTTTTACCCAGGGATCAAAACAATTTCAGAAGAAAATCCTAAAGGGGAATTTTATGAAGAGCCAGAGTCGATAGATACATAGAGTTCATATTTGTGTGACAATGACATAAAGCACAAGCTAATGAAGCCATCCATTCATCCATTAAATGCTCACTAACAGGTCAAATGTCACATCACAAAGATATAAGAACAAGAACAGAAATATATGCACACAGGAAAAAAAATAGAAAGGAAAAATAATTGTATGGTAAGATCAGTTCTTCACTTTTCACTACAATTTCCCCTTACCAAAGAAGCCAACCATCAATATAATCAATCAGAATCCCACCCAAAACAAATACTAGCTTGGGAATGGTTACAACATAATAACTCAGTCCATTTGCTAATTCAAAATGAAAATCATTACTAAACAGATCGAGAGCACCATTTCAGAAAAATGAAAGTGAAATTGAAACAAAAATAAGAAATTGGGAAGTTTACCTGCAATGGGTGGCAATGTCTTTGAGCCCATCAGTGCTGATCCCATCACAGCTGACCAGCGAGAGAACCTTAAAACAGGGAAACCTGGAAGCTAGAAACCTCAGACTCTTATCAGTAACAGTCATTCTCTTAAGCCTAAGCTCCTCAAGAAATGGATATTTCTCAGCAAACACCACAAGCCAATAGTGAATATCAGCTCCCCAATTCTGGGGAACCAAGTTGAAATCCGAAAATCGAGGCTTCCCTTTAAGGGTCACGCTGCGAATGTTCGGGAACCGCCGGACCACAATCTCGGGCGTCACCGAGTAACAGTTCCCAATGAAGACTCGGGTCCGGGACCAGCGCTCGGCGTTGTACCAGTCCTTGCAGACCAACGAGAGCGTGCTACGGTCTTTGTGGGACTTCACGAGGCCAAGCACACGCTCCAGCACCTCGTCCGGGAACGGGGACGACCGACTCTCCGACGATGACTCGTCGGAGCTGGACGAATCCTTCATTCTCTTCAAATTCATGGTAACTTGACGGATTCAAAAGCTCAAAAATCAAAACTTTAACAATGGGTTTGGTTACACATAATTCATATAAAACTACAACAACGAAAATTATATCAGTTCAAAGGTGCAACACTGAGACAGAACCCAATTATCTATGCTTCTTACGCATCTGTCTTCAAAACTTTACCAAAAGAAAATTAGGCTTTTCTGGGTAAAGATAAAAAATAGAAATGATGAACAATTAGGCATGAAAGCCACGAAAGATCTCTCACTGAGAGAGAAAATAACTCAAAACCCGAACCCCAATTCAGAAAAAATTAGTAGAAAAACCAGAGAGCCAGCTGGAGATTTTGGATCCGATCTACACCCACCGAATCCACAAATCAGAGATCTTTCTCTCTCTCCCCTTCAATTTACTCTAGCTTTTTTTCAGCCTGTAGTGTAAAAAAATAAACCTTTTGAAGAAATGGAAGAGCCAAAGAAGAAGGCAACAATAGAGCAACTTGCGTATTATAGGAAAAGCACCCAAATTAATAAATACTAAAAAGAGGTTTATCTCCTAATTAAATAACTTTTTCACTCCATTTATCATAATCTCTGTTCAGTCCACCTTAGCTGAAGCTGACAATGAGAGAGAAAGATCCTACCCCCACCATGACTAACTTACGCTTGTGGTGCGTACTGCGCATATCCTCCCATTTTGCAACGTAGTCAATTGCCAAACGGTCGGGGCCATACCCGCTTCCATTATAAAATAATAAAATAATGTTTTGTGCTTTTAAAATAAACATTTTTTTGAGTAAAAGGTCTGATTTCTGTTAATCACTTATGGTCGAAGGTATACAGCCGAGAAAAGAAACTAAAATATAGGGATAAAATCCGATATAATTCAAGATAATGGACGGTATTTCTCTTTAAAAATCGAGAAGATGATCTGATTCATATGGATCAGAAAAACAGTTCTACAGTCAAAAGTAGAATAGGACGACAACCAGAGATATGCACACTGACGCGAAACCAAGGAGCTAAATACCAAAAGCGGTGGTTGTTTTGTCTCACAATGGGACTTAGGTCATCACCCCAAGGAATATGGCCCTTTCAAATAGGGCCCGAGCCCGGTTGGGAGGTGAAATAGTCAAACCCCCAACCCCGTTATCGCCTATCATAATTTCCGACGAGACTGTTTACCAGCTCTCGTCGAGGAAGATGAGAGGATAGTGTTGGGTCAGTCATATTTCAACGGGTCGTTTTCCAGCTGATCAAATGCACACTTCTTCGGCCTATGCGTCCCAAGTGGTCCCTTGCTGCTTTCTCCTTCATAAAACCTCACGGCTGAGGTCCACTTTGCCCCGTCATGTGCAGGTCGAAAATCCGGAGCTTCCTGCTTGGGCACACTACTGACAGGGAAGCAAGTCATCTTCTATCCCGGGCTCATGAAGGTCTTGTGTTGGCTGGTCCTCTGAGTTGGACATGATTTTTGGGACTACGAACCAATCCTTTCCCTAGCCCTCCTGTCCTCCCGGTTAAAGGTGACTAGTCCTTCGAGCTGGACATGGTCTTCTACATCGCGTTCTTGTTTCTTTTTTCGATTTGGTTTCTGTCAGTTACCTGTTGTTGGTCCGTGTATTCTTCTGCTGTGATTCATGAGTTTCGGATTGAGTATTATGGCCTCGATTTTGGCCTAGAATTTCTGAAGGTTAGCCTCGGATCGGAACCGACAATAATTAAAGGACCTGGTATGTCGACTGAGGCCGAACTTGGTCTTTCTGACTGAGAGGTACCACGTGGAAGCCAAATACTCACGGTCCTTGCTTTCTCTCTTACACCGAAATTTAGGTTTCCATGGGGTACGAGACTTCCTACAGTGGGACGAAAGGGGGATCATGCTGTTGTGGTCCGGCCGTTGTATGGTTGTTGTAACGGTGGAAGATAAAACTCACATTGATGTTAATGTGTGGGTGGAACAGGAATGGGCCTTCCGTTTCACCAGAGTATATGGGGAACCGGCAAGGGATCGTGGGCACCTCACCTGGGACCTCTTCTTTCGTTTGGCTCGGAAAAAAACCCACACCAGATTGGATTCTTATGGGAGATTTTAATGGCATTCTACACCCGTCCGAGAAGAGGGGAGGATGACCTTACCCAATAGCACTAATTCAGTCTTCCCACCACGTTCTTACTGACATCGGGTGCAAGATCTACAAATGGAAGGGTACCAGTTCACATGGACGAAGGGCAATGATCCACATACCTGACTTAAGGTTCAGTTAGATAGGGGGTTAATGTCCCCCACGACTCGAGCAAGATTCCAACAAGCATCCCTCCAGAATATTTGTTACGCTACTTCAGATCATATGCCTATCTTTCTCAAGCTTCAGGAAGATAACTCGGGACCGCCAGAAAGACAGTTCCGGTTTGAAAATGGTTGGATCGAGAATCCAGAATGTAGACAGATCATCCAATAGGAATGGGGGCACCCGGGAGACTGCCACATCAAGCACCATATAATGGACATTAGGCCTTCACTAGAAACGTGGGGACAAACAATATTTAGGGAAAACATCAATGTAATCAGGAAATGTCAGCACCGACGCAAAGAACTCAATGACAGAAGGGACCGATCGGGTATCCGACATAGATTGGCTATCCAGAAACAGTATGAGTTGGGCCTCTCCAAACATGAGACTTTCTGGAAGCAACGAACCAAACAGCACTGACTGGTAGATGGGGACCATAATACCAAGTTTTTTCATGCGGCAGCTACCAAAAGACAGCGGAGGAATAAGATTCGTGTATTGGAGAATGACAATGAAGGAGAGGTTACTTGGGACACAAGCATGCAGAAATTGTTGCTATAGTATATTAAGCAGATCTTCACAACAAGTCTAGAGATGGTCCAAGATCTACCTATGCTGGTTCCTCAACTGATATCTGGGGATCACAATAGGAGGCTGACCACTAAGGTTTTGGATGAGGAGGTTCGTACTGCGGTATTTCAAAGGGGATAAATAAATCTCCAGGACTTGATGGACTGAACCATATCTTCTTCCAACACTACTAGTCGTTCTTGAGTAATGAGGTCATTGGTTTTGTTCGAGAGGCGGTGGAGACGGGTAATATTGATCGATATGTCAACAAAACAACATTAGTGTGGATACCCAAAACACATACACCTCGGAAGATCACGGACCTTCGGCCAATTACACTGTGCAATGTCATTTTCAATATTCTCTCCGAAGTACTTGTCAATCGTCTCAAACCCTTATTGGAACCGATCATCTCAGCCAATCAGGGAGCTTTTATCCAAGGACGAGAAATTCAGGACAACATATTCATCTTCTACGAGGTCATTCACTCCCTTCGGGGACGGACGCAATGTCAAAATGGTTTTATGGCTCTCAAGCTTGATATGAGAAAAGCCTACGATCGGGTGGGGTGGTCCTTTATTCTGGAAATGATAGGAGCGTTTAGATTTTGTAATACCCGGGTTCAAGTTCTTGAAGCTTTTTACCTAGAGTCAGACGTCGGGTTAAATTTTAACGGATTTCAACTCGTACTGTCGTTTAAAAAAAAACTATTTGTCACAGTTTGGGTCGCTCACCCGCAGGCCCATTTCGGAGCCCACGAGTGTCGGCCCGTTTGAGGCCCAATACCCCGACCCGGCTACATCAAAGATTAAGAGCCGAACCCTAATGTCTCCTCTCCCATAACTCTCGCAGCCTCGTCTATCAGATCCGAACCCTCTCTCTCGATCTCTCTTCGTTCCCTCTCGCTCCTTCTTCATCCTCTTCGCGAAACCACGCCGGCGACTCACTCTCCCACACCGCGACAAACCCTCGCCTCCATCTCGTTCATCTTCTTCTTCTTCTTCTTCTTCTTCGAGCCGTGTCCACCGGGGCCGACCGAGATCCTCACCGGTTCTCTCCATCTCTTCGTCTGATTCAAAGCACGCCGGCGCCGGAGTGGAGCTGCTGGGGTCGTG
>JAYMTN010002368.1:0-11203 GCA_036897425.1 Erodium trifolium | reverse complement strand
TATTTCAATATTGTTCTAGTTCATTTTATTTGGATGTCAGTTTTAGGTCGCCTATATGACAATTCAACAAAACGTCCTAGACGTTTAAGTAGTTACAGGATTATTGTGTCTGTCCCGTTAGAGCTTACAAGCATGTACTTACAGGAATGAAAGTTGCAATTTACTCAAAAAAAAAAAATTCACTAAACATATTAAAACGATTACAAAAATTAATTAATAATTCATTACAAGAAAGTGTAAAAAGGAGCAATTCATTAAAATAACATCACTTTGTAGATAATATAATTATAAACATTTGACAACTCACTTACTTAAAACATTATTTATCATCAGCACTTAAACATCTTTAATCTATTATTTACTAAAATATGCTAGAGTGTATCTGAATGTCGATTTGATCCTCCCAAATTTTTGGTGTCCAAAATAGTTGGTCTTATTATATATTTTTATTGTTTAAATAAGGATTAATTTAGTGTTAATAAGATTTGGCCTAAGACACCTTTACAGAGGAAAGAAAAGAGGAAGGGAAAGAAAGTGACAATATTTTAAAATAACTCTTGAAATAAAATAGCCATTGCCAGATATTTGTTGTTTTCTCTCTAAATATAGCTTTCTCCCCTCTCGCTCTTGGAAAATTCTGAGTCTCTCTTTCTAAAAATAGCTTTCCCTCTCACTCGCCTTGCCCATATTAAACTATTAATCTCACAGTCAGGACTGAGCAGCCTCTAAAATTATGTGTATATGAGATTGTATGCTACAGAGTGATCTGATTTGATGGGTCAGAGGAGGAATCTGGAAACTAGGGCATGAGAACCTTCAAAGCGTTCCGTTTTTGTGGTTCCTTCTTCATAGCTCCACCATTCCTCATCGGTGAGTTCTGCTCCACTATGGACTCAAAATCCCATTTTTATCAGATATTGCAACTGGGTTCTGCTGACTTTCATCTGGGTGCTTCTCTTTTCCGTATTCAATTAGCTCTTCTTATGTCCTGTGGGTTTGTGTGATTTTTGATCTTCTTCTTCTTCAAATGGGTCATTTGATTTGTATGTCATTTGCTCTATCTTCAGCTCTCTGCACTGTCCACTCTTTGTTCCATTATATGTTTTTCAATTGTTTCTTTGTTAGTTTTGCTTCGTTCTAAACAATTTCGTTGATTTTTCTCCAATTATGTAGGGAGTGGGAATTCTAGCTTTGGGTTTATTTTCTGTTCTTGTATCTGCTAATTCAGCTCCAATGCCATTTTGTGTGTTCTCTCAGTCTAGACTGAAGAGAATACTTAAATTTGCGTGTAAACTGTTTCTTGTTGTGACTCATGAGCATCGGTCAAAATATTTTTCTGCCATTTTATCTTTTTTCCTTTTCCTACAGCTTCTCAGGGACCTACCCTGTCTAGCTTTCTGTTTTTATCAGCATTTATGAGGTAATATGATGTCAAATTGGGATATTTTTCTTTATTCCGTGTTTCTCTTATTTCATTTCTCTTCCTGTTGTGAGGTTTATCAGTTTCCATACCCATATATTTTCTGTCCAAGTTTATCATCTTGAGAGTCCTGGAGGATACTGTTCATAATCTTAAGTATCATTTACAAGGTTTCTCATAGCTTTCTTTGATGCTTGATTATCTCAACCCAATTAGGGCCTTTTTATTTTTTAGTCATGATGTTCAAATTTTGACTTCATTTATGGATGTGCAATCTGTACCTTTCTTGTGGAAATTTAAGAGATGTTCGATAATTTTATGCAGGAGGGCTGAAATATGGACAGGGCGAGATTGGATTTAAGATTTCATCCTTCAGGATCAACACAATCAGAGGAGTCAGCTCTAGATATGGAAAGAAGCTACTATTGTCATCCTAGTCATTCCTCACCAAGTCTATCACCACTGCAGCCTTTTGCATCAGCTGGTCAGCACTCTGAGAGCAATGCAGCCTACTTCTCATGGCCTACCTCAAGCCGATTGATTGATGCTGCAGAAGATAGGGCAAACTATTTTGGAAACCTTCAGAAGGGAGTGCTACCTGAAACTCTTGGGCAGCTACCTACGGGACAGCAAGCTACAACCTTGCTAGAGCTCATGACTATTAGAGCGTTCCATAGCAAAATTTTGAGGCGGTTTAGCCTTGGAACTGCTATAGGGTTTCGGATTCAACGGGGTGTTTTGACCAATATACCTGCTATTCTTGTTTTTGTTGCCCGTAAAGTCCACAGGCAATGGCTCAACCACCTTCAGTGTCTACCTGCAGCCCTTGAGGTGGAAATTTTGGTGCTTCTGGCTTTACTTGGGTTTTCATGTATCATTAATTGTGTATGTTTCTTCTATCTAGGTTAGCTAATTGATCGTACTATTACATGATTAAGTGTTTGACATGAGTCTTATATCTCCCTGATTGACTAAAATTCTGCAAGTTTGTTGAATTATAAATTTCCTTGAGATACTAGAGCTCATTAATATATGGATAAGTTAATATTGTGCCTTGAAAGCTGAAATGCTACTTATTTACATGGCTCAGGGGCCAGGTGGTGTATGGTGTGATGTGGATGTTGTGGAGTTCTCGTATTATGGTGCACCTGCAGCAACTCCAAAAGAACAATTTTATACGGAGCTTGTAGATGGTCTTAGGGGAAGTGATCCGTGCATTGGTTCTGGTTCCCAGGTATCTTGCTTATAAAACATAAACCCTGTTTCATGTGTTCCTTAAGTGACATGGGAAGAACCAGTTTGTGTATAAAGATCACATTTTCTTGATACATTAAAAGCCATTTTCTTGACATGAATTTGGTGATTGGCAGCAGTCTTGAGGAGTTGAAGTTGAGACAATTTGTTAAACCTGGATGATACTGATATTCGCCACCAAAATTAGTGTTTGTAACTTATAATAGTGAAATGTAATTACTAATATATCCATTTTATGAGAAGAGATTTTGTTGTTGTCTAAAATCAGTAGCATAAAAGGGTCTGTATCTAATAAAAATCCCTTTTTAGAACCAGGAGGCAGTAACTTAAGACATGTTCGGATTTGCTACTATTCCAATTAATATATATAAAGGCTAAAGACCTAAATGTGCTTCTTGCGGAAAGATAAAAGGGATCAATTGCACATTTGCATTATTCACTCAATACAGTGGCTTAGGCTTAGTCTTAGGAATGGACAGATAGTTTTTAAGAATTAGGCAATTAGCTGGCTATTGAGAAAACAGCTGGCATTGATACCTTTGATTTTCCAATGCCAACAATAAGCTTATCATAACTTCTTAGAGATATGTAACTTTTGAATCATTAGAAATATGTGACAAATTCAGAAAAACAAGATCATGGCATATATTAGTGTCAATATATTCAATAAATGTACCGGCTTTTCCAGTGAGTTTCCTCTTTTCTATAATGTGTTATTTCAGATTTCTGTAGATATTAGAAATATTGACTGCTGCATGATTATCTCCAGTGAGCTTTCATGTATACACATGTTGGCGTGCATGAACTTCTTATTTGAGGTGGTAATGATTTGGCATAACACCATACACTTTTGCTTCTTGCAATTGTGTCCTAATCTCCATTTACCATTCTAGACTTCCAGTTACACCTCCGAAAGTGTGCCATCCATATGCATGTAATGCCTAGTAGCATCATATGTCAAGACTGAAAACTACTTGATTATACATATATATCAAGATTGTTTGTGTCATGTGTATGTTGTATCTTTTAAGATGCAACCCAAAGAATCCTGATTTTTCTTTTTCTCCAATGTTGCTATACGTTATAGTATACTTGTTTTGTCGCATTGTCCACATTTTCATCCCTTCCTCTACATTTTAAATACCCAAATACATGATAAACCTTCCTTTGCAGCAACAAACAAGTCAGATACGATGAAGTTATCTAATTCTCACTGGCTACTTTCTCCTATCAAAGTCTTGCATTTTTATATCAACTGGGTTAAACTGTGTCTGGTGATTATATAGGAGCTAAACAACTCAGGAGCCTATATTCGAACAGGCACAAGTGTGGAGTGGGCTGCAATTAAAAGTTCATGGGTTTAGTGACACTAGGGTACAAATGCAGAGCCAATAAGTTTATTTTTCTTGAGTAACTGGCAGTTGATATTGATAAGGATGCATGAAATTGTCTGCTACATACCTTATGGTACATAAATTTGTGCTCAGTTCATTGCAATCACATAGTTACATTATGAGTATGCAAATACAGTGCATGAAGACTCAGTATGTGAAAGCCTATTGGAAGCCTCTTAGAGGTGATCTCCGTTGATAGTTCCACTATTTCTGCATTAGAAGATGTTTGAATACTCTGTCAGTTTGTACGCCTGTTACTACAAGCTCATCCAGGTCAAATTCATAGTTTATGATGGAAGTCAATCATAAATTTGGCTTCCAGTTGAAACTTCAGGATGATTCTTGTTGACAGCAGTTTTTCATGTCTTATCTTTTTTTTGGCTGGAGAACCTTTTTTTACTGGTTGGCGATCATCAAGCATTATATTGTAACCCTGAAGGGTTATCTATTCAATGATTTTTGCACCTCATTGTTGTGGAACTTAACTTGTTCAGTATTATTTCTCTCAGTGTTATGTGCAAAGATTATTATTTTTATATCGGCAATTCCTAATTTAATTTCTAACCTGACCCCCTCCCCACACCCGTTCCCAAATAAATGACCTACTAGGATTGAACGCTAGACCTCTTACTAGGTAGTGCTCGTCTGGACCAGCCAAGTTACCTTAGTGAGTATGTAAAGAGGTTCGTAGATGTGGAATTGAAAGTTGTTCTAAGAACTTTCATGTCTTTAAGTAGATGCAAAAAATAGGTTTGTTTGGGATAGTAAGTTCTGACTTAGGAACCTACTATTCTGAACATTTCATTTATTCTCTTTACTTCTTAAAGAAAATTTTGAAATGACATATGTGTTTCTCGTGCCCATTTAGGCCTCAAGTCTAGATCTACTAGAGGGGGCTGCTAGTATATACACACTGATTTGTAAGTTTTCAATTTTGGTTTGAAAATGCCCAATTAAATCCCTGCATGTGTAGGTAGCAAGTCAAGAAACGTATGGAACCTTGGGTGCTATTGTAAAAAGCAGAACAGGAAACAGACAAGTTGGTTTCCTCACAAATCGCCATGTTGCAGTTGACTTGGACTACCCCAACCAGAAAATGTTTCATCCCTTACCACCCAGCCTTGGACCTGGGGTGTATCTGGGTGCTGTAGAAAGAGCCACATCATTTATCACAGATGATCTTTGGTATGGAATATTTGCTGGAACAAACCCAGGTATGGTAGTTCCAAATCTGGCTTGTACTGAAGCACAACAATGGTCACAGTTTTTGGTTTCTCATCACATGTTGATCCCTCTGTCATGCTCATTATGATTTGGTGGTCCTGCAGAAACATTTGTAAGAGCAGATGGTGCTTTCATTCCTTTTGCAGAAGATTTCAATGTCAACAATGTCACTACATCTGTAAAAGGTGTGGGTGAGATTGGGGATGTCAATGTCATAGACTTGCAGTCCCCAATCAGCAGTCTCATTGGAAGGCAAGTGGTCAAAGTTGGAAGAAGCTCCGGTTTGACTACCGGAACCATAATGGCATATGCCTTGGAGTACAATGATGAGAAAGGGATTTGTTTCTTCACAGATTTTCTTGTTGTTGGTGAGAACCAGCAGACATTTGACCTTGAAGGTGATAGTGGAAGTCTCATTCTCTTGACTGGTCAGAACGGAGAAAAGCCAAGACCTGTTGGGATCATTTGGGGCGGTACAGCTAACAGGGGCCGATTAAAATTGGAAGTTGGGGAACCACCTGCAAATTGGACTAGTGGAGTTGATCTTGGTCGCCTCCTTGATCTTCTTGAACTCGATCTTGTCACAACTAATGGAGGCCTACAAGGTTTGTGCTTCTAATTCTCTTGTATTTTACTTTTCAGATTAGGGTTAATTGCAAATAGCTATTGCGTACTATATGTATTTTGAACATAACTATCCCCAACTTTAAATTGTTATTTGCAGTTGCATAAACTTTCAAAAACAAAATTACAGACTGCATTTTCTTTTGCCAAAAAATGATGAAAATGCCCTTAATCCTAATCTCAGAAATACCTTATTTTTCCGTCATGATAATAGTTTTTTTCTTTTTCTTTTAAGGGTCTTTCTACATCTACCCAACCGTTTTCTACATCTAACCGAAATGTTGGGGATAGTTATGAAGTCTTGAGATTAGGGTTAAGGGCATTTTCGACATTTTTTGCAAAAAAGAGTTATCTGCAACTTTTTTGAAGTTTAGGTAGCTGTAAATCATGTTTTAAAGTTGAGGATAGATATGTGCAAAAGACGTATAGTATGCAATATCTATCTGCAATTAGCCCTTTGTTACATCTATCTCCAATCTCATTTGGTTTCTTTAAAATCTGAGGCATAGTTTTGTTATTTGACGCTTGGCCTACTGATTCTTTGTAATTATAGTTGCACTTCAAGAACAGAGAAATGCTTCAGGTGCTGCAGTTGATTCCACAGTTGGAGAGTCATCTCCCAATGACCAGATGCCATCTAAAGATAAAATTGGTGAAAATTTTGAGCCTCTGGGTTTGAATCTACAGCAACTTCCTGTTGAAAGTGAGCCCCGTGAAGAACTTACCCAGCCATTCAGGTGCACTGAATCTCACATAGATGATGGGATAAAAGCAGCTCCTAAAATAGAACATCAGTTCATACCAAGTTTTGGTGGGAGATCAATGGCAGGTAAAGATTACCAGGAGGAAGCGGAATTACAGAACTTATCTACATTAAGAAATGGGTCTGAAGAGGAGATATCCGTTTCTCTGCAATTAGGTGAGCCTGAAAGGAAGAGAAGAAAGCACTCCGATCCTTCTTCAAGCACTGAAGAAGCAAAGTAAAACAGGGTGCCGAACTAAGAATCGATTTTTCCCACATCTGCATCTGGGTTCTCTCCATCAAATGCCAAAGTTGTGAGCGTAAGTTAAAGAATCAAAATAGACCAATTGCTATTCTTTTTTCCACGTGTTTCGGTTCAAGTTACAGCTATAATTTGACAAATGTGGTTCATAGTAGAGAAATGTTTAGTGGGCAAGCAAGAACCCTTATGTCAAGAACTAAAGTCATTGTACGATCCCAAAGTGGGGGTATGAAACAAACAGCTTATTGTAAGTTTTCAAAAATGCGAAATGAACAGCTATTGGATCTTTTTTATCTGGATATGGAGTTCTATGTTTGTGGGATCTTTAAGAGTTAATTCTCGACTGACACAGTCATGTTTCTGTCTAATATTTGCAAGTGACAATCTTGAGCTTATTAGATGATTGATGAAGTGAACAACGAAGAATGGTTGTCTGAAACAAGTGGTGAATTAACCATGTCTGTGTGGTGAGTTAAGCATGTCTGTGTCTTTTAGGGAACATATGTTCTATTGCAGTTCCTAATCAACCCAATGCAGATTGTCAATGCGTGTTAGACTTGCACATAAGTTTTCCACCATTTGGTCTTTTGTGGGGATGGAGATTGATTTTACTCCTTTACAGCTATATACTTTGATGTTATCTTCTACATGATGTGATCATTACCAACTTAATTAATTCATATTTACAGTCAGAATAAGAGTCAACTTTATGTGGTTGAAACCTTCTAGGAAGAAGAATTAATTCAACTTGATTGGATATATTAGGTCAAGTTCATAGGAGTTGTTAAGGGTTGTTTGTGATTGAGTAGACCACTCAAAGTGGCTGTTAAAGATAAAAAGTATCTCAACTTTCTACTAGTTTTAAGGTCTTTTAGGAACGTTGGAATGGACTAGCAATCAAATCAAAGAAGTGAACACAAATTGTTACGGTATGTGCAGCACATAATCGTTTATCAGTTCAACGTTGAGCTCGGCGATTCCATCGTTAACGTCATAATCGTTGTCGTTGCACGAACGATCATCGAGTTCAACGCTTCATTTAGCATTTGAGCGTCGGACCGAGTTGTAGACATCGGCGACACTACGAAACGGTGACACAAATCGACCATCTAGTCACGTCAAATCGACTCCGTGCTTTCCGTGGTAAAGCATGGTGAATCTTCGTAGCCTTTTAATCAGCTGACCGGTCAACGATGCTGCAACGCCGAGTCCCTGAAGTTTTGAAACAATTTTTTTTAGTCTAACATTTTGGCTATAAATCGCACCAATTTGATGTAGTGGTTCATCAAACAAAAAATGTTTGCAAGCTTTATTGGGTTTATACAAGTCTTATGGATCCCACCGCATACGAGCGCATGATGACACAGATCTGATGCACATGCAAGTACAATACGCTTCCATGGAGGAAGATGTGAAAGAACAAGAGCGGAGGAAATTGACAAGGGAAGATTGGCGTACGGTCATCGATCAACGGCATCATGAAGGCGGTGAACGACTAAAGCGAGATTATTTTGTTGAATGTCCCATCTACAACGAAGCTATATTTCGACGTCGTTCCGGATGAGTCGTGGACTTTTTTGACGTGTGATGGAGGTAGTGGTGTACCAAGATGATTATTTTCAACAAATGTTGGACTGTCTCGGGGTGTTAGGATTCAGTTCGTATAAAAAATACACAACCGTATTAAGGATGCTACCTTACGGATGTTCCATAGATTCCCTTGACAAATAGATGAGGCTGGGTGCATTGACCGTCCTACAATGCATGAAACGATTTTTTCGTGAGGACAATATCCAATTTAGTGAAGAGTACATGAGGTGTTCGAATGTAGCTGACGTATTGAGGGCGAGAGATGGGGTTTCCCTAGCATGATCGGGAGCCTTGATTGTATGCAACGGAAGTGGAAAAATTGTCCGATAGGCTGGAAGGGACAATTCACCAAAGCTGATCACGGTCGGCCTACTATCATGCTTGAAGTAGTGACATTAAGGGATTTATGGATTTGGCATGCCTTCTTTCGAATGGTTGGGTCGAAAAATAACATAGTTGTAATGAATGATTCACATTTGTTCGCATATGTGCTAAGAGGCGAAGACCCTATCAATGGTACGATGTACAACTAACCTTATTATTTACTTGACGTAATTAATCCTACTTGCTCTAGGTTTATGAAACCATACCGAGGCCACTAATGGCTAAGGACAAGATGTTCGCCCAAAATAAAGAATGGGCAAGAAAGGGTGTCGAGCGAGCATTCGGATTTCTTCACGCCTGATGGCATATCATCACCAAGTCAGCTCATATTTGGCACCGAGAATACTTGAGCGCTATCATGAACTATTGCATCATTCTCCACAACATGATTAAGGAGGAAGAACGAGACTCATACGATGGCACAGATGATTTCGTTGATGATGCCGATCCTAAAATGCCAACATGGGAATCCCCACCTGAGCGCCATGGTGATGCACTCCTTGATTTTGCACTTGTGTTACCCAAATTCAATGACCTCCTGAACGTCCAGATGCATACGCAGCTCAAATACGATATTGTGGAGCACATTTGGTCCTACTTAAACCTTGATATAAACTTTGAAGTTTTCAACCCCCTGAATGTAGCGAGATGATGTAGATTATTTTATTGTTCTTTATTATTTTTGTTTGTTATTGGTCATTGTTGTCTTTAATATCGGGTATGAAATCAGATGAAAAAAATCCCGAAAAATAATAGAATTAGAAGAATCAGACAATTAAACAAGCAACTAGTTGGAATTTGATCACTACATGACCCTATCATATTAAGAAGATAATTTAACCGATTTAATAAAAATATCTAGAGTCGAGGCTTGACAGAGATCGCCCAGATTGTAGGCCATGTCGAGGGAGAGACCATAAGTCGGGTCTGGGCCCTCTTTTCCCGCAACACCCACGTAACCTACCTTGGTCGATTAGAGGTCGGCCTTATCTGTGCTCTTGTACTAGTTATCCAAGGCTTATGTACCTAAAAGAGGGATGACCAGGACAGCCGCTTGATCATTGGGTAAAAATATATCTTTTATGAGCTTAGTATCCTATTGACGAGAACCTGTGACCATGAGGTTGGCGACCCAGGCTCCTCTAAGGGACGGGGACTCGGTATGGATTTAGGGGAGACTATCTGGAAGCAAGGTGAGGAGAGGATCGAGGTATTCAAGACAACGTCATCATCTCCTTTAAAATTATTCATGCTCTGCGTAGGAAGTGCTAGGGGAGTGGTTGCTTTATGGCTCTGAAGCTTGATATGAGTAAGGCATAAGACAGGGTGGAATGGTCCTATTTGCTTACGGTAATGCAAAAACTTGGTTTTACAGCGGGTTGGATTTCTCTTATTACTTGTTGCATGAGCACAATCCGATACTCTTTCTCTTCAGGAATCGGAAGACTCCAAGCTTCATCCCAATCAGGGGAATTCTCAAAGGGGACCCATTATCCCCATACTTATTTCTATCTTGTATGGAGGGCTTGTCCCAACTATTGAGGCATGTGCAGGACAGGAAAGAAATACAAGGAGTTCGGGTGGCGAGATGAGCCCCTGAGATATCCCACATGTTCTTCACTGACGACCGTTATATATTCTGTCGGGCAGATGCAGCGGAGACACAACGTATAAAGGACATTCTGGGGGTATTTAGTACGATATCGGGCCTGATACTAGAGAAGTCATCTATATTTTTCAGTACAAATACTCCTGATACTGTCCAACAAACTTGCTACACCACCTTTTTATCGCTGAGACATCTTCGTCCACCCTCTATTTGGGGGTGCCAAACATGATGGGATGTAACAAAAGGCGTGCGATGGCATTCCTAGAAAACTGGGTTGTTTCTCGTATCAGATCTTGGGATTGCAAGCTCCAATCGTCGGTCGGCCGAGAGGTAATGATCAGATCTGTGCTCACCTCACTACCTATGTATGTAATGTCTGTTTTTCAAGTCGCGAGCAGTATTATAAACCGAATTCATATAGCCCTGGTGCGGTTTGGGACGGGGGGGGGGTGGAAATCAAACCACTCCCTAATCTGGCTTGATTGGGATAAACTCTATACTCCGAAAGAAATGGGAGGGATGGTGTTTCGCCATCTTCGGGATGTGAATACAATTCTCCCTGGCAAACAAGCTTGAAGGCTAATTCACAAGCCCCATTCGTTGGCTGCCAAGCTCCTCAAAGCCAGATATTATCCATCCACATATTTTTGGCAAGCATCCATCAAACCAAATTCCAGCTTTATTTGGGCTAGTATTATAT
>JAYMTN010002367.1:0-11204 GCA_036897425.1 Erodium trifolium | reverse complement strand
GGTTCAGTTCGTAGTTCGCATACGGTTTAAAGCGTTGTGTGCGCTCTTAGCCTCGTTTTAAATATGAACAGTTATATTAGCATTGAAGACCAATCGTGGAGCTCATCCAATCCCACTACATAAACTACAACCAAAACATAAAATCTACCTAATATAACCCAACTTTTTATTATTTTTAATTTACTTTTTACCTAACATGTTCGCATTTTGAGCGGCCATTTTATCAGTTTCTTTGTGGTTACCGCTTGGCGAGATAGATCTTTTATAGGATAAAATTACAAATACAGTGATATATGGAGGGCGATTTAGTCTTTTCCTAAAAGAGCAGGTCCTTTCCGTAAATTCAGCCACCACAGTGCCTCCTCTTTCTTAAACCCAACATATCCTGACCACTCTCTCTGACTCTTATTCCTCTGACTCTCCTCTGCTTTTGTTTCTTGCATTCCTCAAGGAAAAATCAAAGCACGAGAAGAGGAAGATGGTGGACGACTTCATGGTGGTCTGTGTGGATCGGATCATAGCGTCAGCTTGCTTCGACCCATCGGTTCATGGAGCAAGAAGAGATTGTGAGACAACCAGCAAGAGTGTGGATGATGGAGGAGAAGACCATTCTGCGAAGAAGACAGCTCAAGTGGCTGAGATGGGTGTTGTGGAGTGTAGGATATGTCAGGAGGAGGATCAAGTTCATGCAATGGAAGCTCCCTGTGCCTGCAATGGCACTCTTAAGGTTCCTTTCCCAGTAAAAAGCTCACCTTTTTTGTCTCAACTTTAATTTTTTGACCTGAATGTGTTTTTTTGGCTTGCTAGGGCATGTGGGTGCATAGTGTTTTGACTTTTGAGCTTTGTTGGATTCTTTTTGTGTTCTGTATGAGTTAGAAGAGTAAAGTTTCTGTTTTTGTGGGTGCTTTAGCAAGTGGGTGTTTTTGCTAGTGAAGATTTCTGATTTGTTTGTTTGGTTGGTTGCTAATGTTATCATTTTGCTCCCAAATTTGAGGGTCTTGTCTAATTTGGGTTTCATTTTTTATAATCTCTTATCAATTTGTGATTTTCCAGTATGACTGTGTTCGTGTCTTGTTTTTGTTATTAGTTTCTAATCTGGTACCGAGGTCTTGTGTTGTGTGTTTTGCTTTGACTTTCTCTTATGTTTAGGCTGTGTAGTGTTTTTCTTGGGACAATGGAGATGGTGTTGGTTGAAGCTATCCTGGAATTGTAATTTACATTTACTGAGATGTTTGGTGTGCCTTGATTAACTTCGTCCCCAGTCTTCTATGCAGACGTTTCATGGATATGTCATCTGTTTGGTTCCCGAGATTATCTAGAAAAAGAAAACAAGTGGTTACAAGACTTAAATGTTGTCATGTGTGTTTGCATTGGGGGGCCGGGTTGTTTTTGTATTCTTCAATGATAGGAGTATATTTGGGAAGAAATAGTATTAGTACAAACACATGAACATCTGCTAAGATGTTTTACTTTCTCTATTCATAAAATCCTATAATCTTGTCGTTATGTCCTTCCATTGTTGGATTATCACTATATGTCTATGACATATGTTGTAGGGTATGGGGAGTCTGAATTTACTTCTATCTATAATCATTTCGCTAGTGCACATGTTCTCGCGGGCAACAAGGGGAAGAAACGTTTGTCCTCTTTTGAATTTTTGTGCATTGGGTAATTTCATTTTTCATGGTGAAGCTGAAGTGCTTTTATGTTACGATCATTTTTTCAACATATGAATTAAATGCTTCAGGTTGTGATGCTAGATGCTATATTTGTTCTCTTTTGAACTTTTAGTGCATTTGGTAATTTCATTTTTTCTTGGTGAGGCTGACGTGCTTTGATGTTAAGAGAACTTTATAACATAGGAATTAAATGCTTCGTTTTCTGGGTAAGTTTATCTGTTTTTTTTTCTCTTCATGTAGTTTGCTCATAGGAAGTGTATTCAAAGATGGTGCAACAAAAAAGGGGATATAACATGTGAGATTTGCAACCAGGTTAGTCTCTTTAGCTTATCTTTCTCTTACCACATTAATCTTCTTATACTTGTACATGAAGTTTTAATACAAAGCATGCTAATATTGTATAGGTATTTTCTCCAAATTATTCTCTTCCACCTGCTCGGAGTAATCCTGATGTTATGACAATTGATATCAGGTAACTTTCACAGGGTTCCTCACTCGCATGTATTCTTTATATGTTCTTTGTTGTTTCCACATATATTCAAATGTGTATAACATCATAATCAGCCAAGCTTGGGGGCAGGAGATTAATCTCCATGATTCTCATCTTCTTGCTCTTGCTGCTGCTGAACATCGGTTACTAGAGTCAGAGTATGAGGATTATGCAGCTGCAAATACTAGTAGCCTTGCCTGTCTGCGATCAGTTGCTCTTGTTGTAAGCAACACACAATGGCCTTATCTTTGAAATCTTGTATTTGTTAAGCTAAGGTTAATGTGGGTCTGTAATGGACAGTTGCTGGTAGTCATGCTTATACGCCAAGTCCTAATGGTCACTCGAAATTTCGAGATGGCTCTGGAATCATCAACATTCTTTAATGTGAGTGACTCAAATCTTGTTTATAGGAGATGGTGTTGGGCAGAAAATAGTAACTTGAAATGTTGATCACCAGTTTCAGGTTTCGGTTCTCCAGTTTGTTGGTTTCCTTCTGCCATGTTATGTGATGGCTCGCTCCTGGTACATCATACACACCCGAAAGAGGAGACAGGTCTGCGGTTTTTTTTGCTATGCTTTCTAAATTCATCTCTTGGCCGGTAAGACTACTTGTTGGGCCATCGATTCATCGTTGTTTATGTTTTGGTATGTTTTAGGGACGAGCATGAAACCTTGAGGTTCTTCTACCCCTGACCTGCAATGACGAGTCACCAGCAAAAGATCATCTGTATAAGGAAATAGGTTCGGAAGCTTATGCTAGGTACCCAAAGCGCATGTAACTGTAAATACCGAGTCTTGTTTGTGCTAGAGGTTAATCATGAGAATAGGTTTGCATCCCAAATGTTAGTCTTGTAGGCTTGAGTATGTATGAGCTTGGGTCTTGGTGTCCCTTAATTAACATTGTTTATGAGGTCAAGTATGGATTTTGCTCTATAATCTTAAAGTTCCTTGAGCTGAGCCTCATCCAACAGCTGTTCATCATTGAGTAGTTTAATTTGAGTTGTTCCTCACCTATCAGTTTGAGTGTTAAGGCGGGGCGGACTTTATCATAATATTGGAGTTTGATGATTTTCAATGCTGTAGACATTTTTCATGATGATCCATGCTTAGTTGACAACATAACTCAATCTTAGAACCAAACAACCAAAAGCTTCAAGGTTTTGTGTCTCTCACTCATCTCCGAGACCTTGTTGGGTGCCTAATCTCTCAAGTTCCAAATATCCAGCTCTAGTTTGCAAGTATGGTCAATGCCCCTAGGCTGTACTTGCAGAATGCATTTTGTTATATCCTTTTTTTTATATATAAAATTGTTGGGGCGAGGACAAAACTGAATTGAGATGCGAGGGGAGAGATCACTATGTAGGGTAGTGGTCCATGAAATTGGAGTTTCATCGTTCAATAGTTGATGACTCTTTTGTTGACCGTCCCAAAATTGACACCTGCGTATCCAAACTTCAATCATTTTTTTTATTATAAATTATTTGAAGTATCTGTTGTGAAAATCAAAGAGTAGAAAATTGTGTTAGACATGTACCACCACTGGAATGGATTGAGCGATTGATTTTTCTTGATAAGCTGGAGAATTTATTAAAAAGACCCGGCTCAAGAAAGGGACGAGATTTGAAATGATCTGGTTCGAGAAAAATCAGATTATCTAAGCCAACATTACATGGGAGCTCTTGTACAGTGCTAAAAGGCCAAACCCCGAAAAGCAAGATGACACGAACGTAATATAATCCACTCTCGTCGGTGATCCACTCTTCCCCTTCTGAAGTTAAGTTCAGACTATCCGAAAGCCTTCGCCTGAGCAGGCTGACCAATTTGAGCATTTCGAGCTTCCGCGACCTGTTTTCAAACGTCAGTTGGATTAGCGAGTCTTTCACGACTCAAAGAACGTGCTCTTAATTTAAATTTAGCGGTACAGTAATCTAATAAATGCTTAGATGACCGACTCTTCCACTTCACGCATTACCGCGCTTGCATCAGACACCCCTTTCCCATTCGGAACCATAACCTCCGGAGCTGCCATGCCTATAACCAATGATTTCTAAAATATTTGTGGTTCTATCACCGAACCTAATACATAAGCTGAAACACATCTCATAGAAGCAGTGTAACTTATTTAGTGGTTCTCTTTACCAATGATTACAATCTACTCTGTTTATTTAGTGGTTCTCTTTACCTCATATATAATAGAATACAGAAGCCATTTTATAGGCAAAAAGCTGCGTCAACAAAATTCATGGGTTGGACTAAATTTTGGTCCAATAAAATACAGCCACACGTGTCGGTAGTGTTTATAACACTTCCGAATGGATATCACTAATTACAAATGATTACATCTGGTATTTCGGAAAACTCGGGTGGATGTGTTTCAAATTGTCTCGTTAAAAACCTCTTTACACAAATCGGGTAGGACAAAACCTAAATAAAGGAAAAAGAGCATAACGTACATTTCTTACTCCCCTGATCGAAACTCCCCCATATGACTGACGAGGTTATTTTAATTGTTGGTTGAGTCAATGCATGTCGATCTCGAATACTAACTTCTCAAAAGTGGATGTCGGCAAAGTCATACCGAATAAAGTGTTACTTATGACGATTTGGACATGCATGACAACTGGCTCGTTAAAAACTTTTTCAGGAAAACCCTGTGGGACAAAACCTGAATAAAAAAAAAAGAGTGTAGTGCACGAAAACCTTATCCCCTCTAACTAGCGATCCCCCTGAAGATTGACTGAGTGATCTCGATAGCTTGCGAAGTCGACTTATACTATCTTGTACATTGACTTCCCAAAATTGATGTTGCTAAAAAGTTAAGTGAACAAACCTGCGGCATTTTCACTACATGATTATGATTGACGTCAATCACATGACTCTTTTGAGTTCATGATTTTGAAAGGATTTCTGAACAAATGATGGGTTGCGACCAAAGCATTGAGCATTGAAGATTGTCTTCGTAAAGTATAACTGTTCCGGGACGCGCTTTGTGGAGATCTGATTCCATTTTAAAACTGGTTAGTAGCTACTGAGCTGAATCTTGCTCGCACATGTATTGCAAACTTTGTACGTTTTAACGAGTAAGTTTAAGTCTCAACTTTAGATATGTAATTCAAGACCAAATATCTTTTCATTTATTTCTTTGAGACAAATGAGGTCCTCTTTAGGTTCTAAAGATCGTTGATCGTTTAGGCACCAAGTCAAAACGCTTTTGGCGTTTCCTAACATATGCATATTTATAGATCCATTTAAAAAATTGGCCGGTTGACGGGTCGAAGCAATATTTCATCATCAAAAACTTCCATTTGAAAGTCTTTCTTTAGACATTATGCAATTTGAAGGATCTCTCCAAGAGTTCATATCATATTCATATTATAGACGCACAGTGCTTATTGAGTACATGATTTCTCATACCACCTCTCATTGTCTCATGCGAACCGAACCCTTCAGGAAGTCATTGTTGTAGTTAATTTTTATTTTCAGGGGATTTGCTTCAGTAAAATTGCATTGCTTTAGGCAATACAAATCTTTCGAGGGACATTGATAAAAATGTTGGCACTTAAAGTACCATCAACAGTGAATACGCCCATCAGATATATACCAAATACCCTAAAAAGTGATCACACATCACAAGTTTATCAAAAGTTGACTTTAGATCATTGAGAAAAATACCTTAACTTATAAGACGTGGTTTATATTGAACAACTTTATTTTTCTCATTTCTTTTCCTTATGAATATTCATTTAGGTACACTCAGCTAGTAAAGCATCTTCCTATGTTATGAACATGGAACATTCTGTCAATATGTCAATTCCACTATAATGACTTTTTCTCGTATTGACCAAACATGTCTTTAAATGACATTCGTCGGTCCTACGTGGTTCAACGTCAAAATCATCTACCATTTAGTTTTCATGGAAAACGTAATGCCTTTATCAAGAATATTTTTCAGACGACTACAATGTCATGTCAATGGGCAAACTATATTTTTTATCGACAATTTGAATGATTTCGTCGATCATTTCAGCTTACGTGGTAAATGCTCTCAATAGAAAATCAACATTTTCTTTTATGTTTATCAAATCTCATATGATTTTTAAATGTTTATCAAATTACATATGATTTTTAATATACTTCATATTCAATCATTTGGATAAAAAGGAAACTGTTCTCTCATAAAAAGTGCGGCTGCTAGGGTTGGGACCTAGCTTGTCGTTCGTCTAGAGTGTGGTCGTGTTGCATTGTAGTGGGTTGGTGATCCTTGTCTCGCAACATCCAAAATAACTAAGTTATTTCCTTTTCTCTTTCAAATTTGAGTTTGTAGCTTCGGTAATGGTGGCAGTGCACAATCATGGCGACGACTGACGAGGGGAGGTCCTCTCCGAAAAAAATATGTTCTCCCTTGAACAACGTTCCACGGAGGGTCTGACAGTGGCGGTGACCTAGACACAGGTTAATGTGGAGGTCGGGTCCGTGTTTAGGGTGGCGGCGTTGGGCTAAGTGATGCAGTGAGGAGGGAACAAGCATGGTACGCTGGAGGGTCGACTACACGACCCAACACTCTGGTGGATGGCATGGATGGACCCTCGTCCCCCGGGGCGATTAGGTCTAGGCCCGGAGGAGGCGGGGGGTACTCCCCTCTCTCTATGCACGACGACGTTTCACTTCTCGCTTTTGTAGCGGCGATGACGATTTCCGTACGAGCCTCTGATGAGATCACGGGGGGAACGTGGTCTGGGTCTATGGAGTATCTGAGTCCTAACTCTAAGGAGGCAGTCGTTTCCGAGGGAGCGACAGACAACCCAACGAGGGGTGCTACGTGCCCTTGTCTCTTCCAACGAGCGACAAAAGGGCCAGTAAGGGGTTTGTGAGTATTACTGCCTCACTGGTCGCAGGTGGCGGTAGTTCCTCCAAGTATCGGCACAATATTCCTTTTATTATCTCAGAGCAAACACTCTCGCGTTCTTGGAGCCCTACATTCTCATTCAAGGGAGGACGACTCACATTGGATCCTCGAAGGAGTGCTTAGTCCGCCTCGACGCCAACTTTCCGAAAATAGGTCAGCTTTGTCTAGCTCACCGTTTAAAGTAGCTGTACCGGTGTCCTCGGCCACTATCGCAACATCCTTCTCCCGACATCCATCTTGGAGCATTTCTGTCAATGAGCATTTTTAGTCCTTTTTTCTTGTCCCACGATGTTTAGACATTTCAATTTAGCTTCTGCTGTTATATATGGTTTATTATTTTCTGGTTATCCCGCTTTGATTCAAAATTTTATTCTACTTTAATATAATGGTTACGATTAGAATAAAAAAAACTGGATAAAAAGGATTATATTATTTCATTTTTAATAAATATTTCTCATTTTTTGAATCAAAGTTTTCTCAAAAGTATACAATGACTTGGAAAAATTAGAGTGCAAGTACGATGAGCGGGCTATTAGTTTTTACTCGGACACTCTCCAGACGGCACCGTTTTACCTGCATTGGGAACAGTAGAATCAATTGCAGATCAAAGTCTCCTTGACTGCGCTGCATCCGAGTCTGAGTGAGAGAGAGATGGGAGCGACGAGAAGTTATGGGTATTGCACAATACTGGCATTGCTGTTGGCCGTTGTGCCTTTAGGAACCTCAAGAGAGCAGCAATTGAGCTCAAGAGAATGCGAGAATCTGGGATTTACTGGTCTTGCGCTCTGCTCCGATTGCACCACCTTGGCCGAGTATGTCAAGGACCAAGGTATTCTTTCTTCTTCTTCGCATTGCCGTTTCTATGTTTCGATCCCTTTTTCCTTTTCTGGGTTCAAATTTGTTGGGTAAATATGGTTGTTTTGACAATCGATTCGGAGTTAGGGAAATTGATTTCTGTGCTATTGGTTGGTTGGCTCCTCATAGATGGTAGTTTAAGAACAAGTAATTTGAATGTTTCTTGTTTGGGCTCATATAATTTGAATAAGTGGGGATTAATGAAATGCATGAATGATGTTGGATAGTTCTCCAGGATTCTGGAGTGGGCAGGTCAGTCTAGATCATTCCATCACAAGTAAACTGTTTACGAATTAAAATGGTAAGAGGTAAAAGAAATTAGCTCTCTTGTTGCGATATGAGTCTGAAACTTTCAAGCTGTACTGCTGTGAAACCTGCAAGTTCAAGTACACTTTGGGTTTAAAGAAAATGGAAGTTAGCTCGGCCTTGACTAAGGAACTGGCATGCAAGAACATTTTTAGAGGAAAAAGAGCGTAGAATACAATTAATTAGTTAATTGAGTCAAAGATGGAAGATATTGGATCAAGTATATGGGTATTAAGTTTAGCAAAAACAAATGTTTTTTCTAATATTAGGTTCTAGCTTCAAGTAACTAAACATGAAGAATAACTTTAAGTTAAACATAACATGACAGTAAACCAAAATGCACTTATGGCTGTTGCTTGGCTGAAGGCTGGCTAAAGTCTATCTCCTAGGCAGGACTTCTAGAAATAGTGTCACCTTGAAAGATGTCTGCACTAATACTATTAGAGTTTCATTATGACTTATCCGCCTTGCTACCTCACACTCCTGTCTTCTAGGTCAGTTCCACATTAAGATTTTTGATGGGTTCATGACTTGAGATGAGGAGGGTTGTTTGAAGAGATCTGATAGACTAATCCGAGTCAGTTTCCTGCCAAATTTTCTTAAACTCTCTCCAATTCTGCTCTTTAAATTTGCCCAGAGCTCAGCGGAAAGAGTTTTGCAGTACCATAGTTAGCTCCCATAGCCTAGGTTCCAAATCCTTCTGCTACCCTATAATCTCTCAACAGGTCAATAGTATTCAACATCAGGTGCTTGCACCTTAGATACTTGAAAGTGGTTGCTATAGGTCTTTCGAGATACATCTTTGAGGCTCAATTTTCTTCCACACATTGAACAGTGGGAGACATTCATGTAAATTTGTCATCTCCAAACATAGCAGGAAAGCATTGGCTTTCAGGCTTCAGATGAATCGTTCAAACAAAAATATCAGAAAATCCTTATTCTACAATAGGGGAACACTAACTGGTTGAGGTTGAAAATGGGTGCATTAGGTTCAGTGATTATAGGCAAAGCAAGATAAGTTACTAATAAACTCTTTTTCCATGTTGTAATATAGCTCCATTTAAAATTCTTAATATTTAAACCCAGATGTCCTGGTACTTGACTGTGTGCATAACTGTGAGCTATGCTAAAACTTCAATTTTCTGTTGCAGAGTTGGTTTCTGACTGTCTGAAATGCTGTACAGAGGATTCCGATGATTCCATGAGCAAGGTAGGCATAATGTTCTGTAGATAATAATTTCTTGAAGTTCAAAAGTTCTTTGTGGAAAGGAATCCCAGTGATGCTCAGGGTTTCCTGTTTATGTCTATTGCATTAATAGGTACTGATCAAACATCTGAATGCAGGTCACTTATGGCGGTGCACTAGTGGAGGTGTGCATGAGGAAACTGGTTTTCTATCCTGAAATTGTGGGTTTTATTGAAGAAGAAAAAGATAAATTCCCATCATTGAAAGTTCAATATGTGTTCAATTCTCCACCCAAATTGATCTTGCTGGATGACGAAGGCCAACAGAAGGAGACTATCAGGTAACTTATTACACATGTTCTTTACTGGCATAGCACTAGAAAATGTTCCTCCATCATTCCGAAACTGGTATCACACTTGCAAGATTCTATCCCCAAGCCATGCTCTTTTTCTTTCATTTTGGGATAAAAGACAACTATCATTCAACTGATTTTATGCATATAAACCCCATAATTGGTTCTTGTCTGACTGCTCGATATCTCACTTGACCTGATAACTCACCTTGTTCATATAAAAGCCCTTTGAAGGAGAGAAGTTAGATGCCTTTTAGCTTAATGATATATATTTCTAGAAGTGTAATGATTCAATGCAAGCATAAATAAGTTTTCTTATCTGCATATGACAGATGCTTATTCCTTGAATCCTTTGCCTTGCAGAATTGACAACTGGAAACGGGAACATATGCTGCAGTTTCTCAGAGAAAAGGTTAAGGCTGCTTGAGTAGTAGCTTTATCTGCATCTATTTCTGCTGTAAAACTTTTTTGCAAGTTTGAGATTTTATTGATTGCTCCATAATTCAGACTATGCATCTCACCAGCAGAGCTTCTTAGTTATTTAACCCCCATGTGAATACGCCTTATCGTATTACTTAATTCTACTCAGCCTGAAATAACTTTTGACAATATATGTTACAAGATCATATTGAGCATTGACTGATAAGTGATTGTTACGTTAAAGTGGCCTTTGCCATTTACATTCCATAGAGAGAAGCATTACAACACCACTGATTTCCTTTTGAAAGGGACAGATTGGGATACACCCTTTTATTGACTCTCTATTTATCTATACCAGAATGTACAATTATCAGTAAACAGATTATGTGGGAAAGTAACATTTTACCCGCCATCCTGAGTTACAGAGGAAGAAGTGCCCTCTCCCTCTCCCTTTCCAGTTGAAGTCCTTTTGATATATGACCGCGCAGTCTCAAGCATCACCTCCACCTCTTTCTTGTACTGCATTATATTAACATGAAACATCAGTCTCCACGTTTCAAAAAAAAAAAACATGAAACATTACACGAACTCAAGGGACAATGAACAGCTACAAACAACAAAGAAGAGCTTGCAAATTTTGAACCAACCTCATTGATAGCACCGGTCTTAATCTTGGACTGCATCACACACCACTTCTTAAAATGAGCACCTGTACAAATCACAATAATTCCAACAGATTGTAAATTGAAAGAACATAAACTCAGACTGTTGTGCCAAAATCACATGCAAAACACGCTTTTCATGCAATGATCAATGAATCCACAAGGCATATTTATACCTACACAAGGGGTAAGGCAGCTGAACCTTAAGGGTAGTCATACATAAAGAGCATATATATATATATATACACACACACATTGGACCTTGGCACATTGTTATTCTCATGACATATGACCAAGAACCATATTGGCCATGCCAGGGAACTCTGAAAAATCCAAGCAGTGAAAGTA
>JAYMTN010002366.1:0-11204 GCA_036897425.1 Erodium trifolium | reverse complement strand
ACTGGGACGGCAAAGCCGACAATCCCAGGCGGCGCGACAGAGTCTGCACCGGGAAGCTCCATAGCAGAAGGTAGTCTAGGGCTAGGGGGGCTCTCAATTGCGAGAGAGTGAAAAATCTTTTTATTTCGATTACTTAGATATATTTTAAAATAATACTTTGTTTTTTTAATATAATTAATCATCCATTGTTAAAAATATTGTCTAACAAAAACCATTAAAGAAAAAAGACATAATCAATTCAAGCAGAAAAATTCCCAATAGGATCGGTATTTAAGCGATCATAAGTAATTTTTGCACAAATTACAAACGAAAATATGTAAAACCAATTTTAAAATAACTGAGATATCTCCTGTCTTATAAAACTTTGCTGGTCGAAGGGAGCAACTGTCCATTCCCCCGTGGATCCGCCGCTCCATAAAGGTTCAAATCCAAAATTAAAACCAACCCCCCACGTAGGCTCTTGCTCTTCAACCTCATGTTTGATGGTTCCTATAAAAGGTTTGCTTGCTTAATTCTCTATTTACTTGGAAATAAATTCCAAACAGCTGTAACAAACATGGTACAATTATAGGTGTCAATAATACATGGTTGTATTTTAAAACATTGTGCACTTTTTGGCCATTCATTTTTTTAGTTTCTAGACCCACTTTTGCTCCTTTAAAAATGGAAACGTTTGTCCCTTCACTCTTAAGGCATGGCATGTTCATTTACCCCCACCCTACAAAACGATAGAAAGGAAATACAAGTTAGAGGAAAATATTGAAAGAAGAGTTTATTTGACAAGTTATATAGGAGCTTCAATAATATCTTATAAGATTTTTAAATTCAATTTTTGCATATTGAAAAAATGTAAGTAATCCGTTGAAAAATGGATGAAAAATTGTCGGCGGATATGAAAATGAAAAAAAAATGCATTCTAGGATAATGAGGTGCCACAAAAAGTTGTTAAGGTAGTGAGATGAAATTAACCATAATAAAGTCAACATGGTCTAAATGCCCAGGCATAAAACACGTGGGCCAAAAGCACAAGGAAATATAGTCAAACCAACCACCTTGGAATCTCCCGGACGCCGAACGCTACACATCGACAATGCTTCCACGAACGAAGACCATTGGAAGCCATTGTCGACCTCCCGATCTACCAAAACCTCTTTAAAATCATGACCAGACTCCGAGTTCCCACAACCAGCACCCACATCCTGTGGCCAACACCACATAACGGCAACAAGGGGTAAAGAGGAGAGCAGACGAGACACGAGGTCAGCACACCACAACCCTTCAAAAACATGGATGAAACAGGTTCCCAGGGCCCATATCAGCGATCCAGGGAAATGATGGAAGACGGAGGATGAACCAAACTCTTCGGATATGAGTGGACACAACCAACGAGCGTAACACCACTCACGATGCCAACCCGTCGAAGTAGGAGCGACACCCTTCAGATCCAGCCAGAGCAAAGCAGAGGACCAGGGATAGGGAGACGACTGCCACAAAGGTGAAGTTGTACACTGTAGACCAGCTTCACAAGACCGAGCGGTATCACACGACAGACTGACGATGGCAAGGTGGATAGAGGTCGAGCCAGAGACTAACTGTTCGGTTAAAGTTATTCTGTGTTGAGCACCATGTGATTGTGATTGTTCGGGTTCTTCTGGTTTAGAACGGTGAAGTTTTCGGGTTTAGAGCGATGAAGTTTCGGGTTTAGAACGACGAAGTAGATTGGTTGAAGAAGTTAATATTCTATTCTGTTTTTGTTGAAAAAGTGTTTTCTTATTTAGTTAATAATAAAATATAAATATAAATGACTACTATTATTAAATTATTATTAGTTTTTTTAGAAAATTATATGTAATTTGATATCTATAGATTTAATTAGCTTCGTAGATGTTTCAAAAAACCTAGTTTGGTAGAAATGCCTAATGCGTTGCCAAACACAGTAGCCTTGAGAGGCCCCACGATATATACATAGGTTGAGAGACTTGAAAACACCAAAGCAAGAGTGGTCATCAAGAACACGCCATGGCCACAAAACTCAAAAACATGCAATACATGCATGACCTAATTTGAGTCATAGGAGACCGACTCATTCATTGAAGAAGACAAGTAAATCATGAAGAAGGGTTTGATCTTTAAATCATTATATATTACTATTTAGGACTAAAACGGTGGCCGCAATTTGTGGATCCATACCTTATTTCACTTACACCAAAATGGCCAAACAAATGGCTCTTCAAGTGTTGCAATTTTCAAGCAGAGAGACAAAACCCTAGCAAACATGGTACATGTTAGCCTCCCATGACCTATTCATGATTTGATCTTCATTGACTTTTTGTTTGTTTCATGAATTTTAGCAAACATGGTACCTTTGTCGTGAGACCAAACTCTTTCATGGAAATGGAACACTATCACCTGCAATCATATAAGAGATATTTTTCTATTTCCCTTTTTTTTTAAATGAAGACGTTGCAGATGTATACAATTTCCTAGGAACTTGCAACTTTTGTTTTGAGAATTATTAGTTCAAATCAGGGTACTGAAGTGTTCGCACGTGAATTTAATAAAGGTTTGATAAATATCTTCGATTTTTATTTTATATCAAAGTTGGGTTGTGTATGCGATTTGTGTGTATACCCTCTTCATTCATATTTTCTTTTTATCTACATGCATTCTAGAAGCGGAACAATAACTAGCATGATTTTTGAGTATACTATAGGCTGCATATGGATGGAAAATAGTTCTAGTTGAAATATTAACTTGTTTGTAAGTTTTTCATCGTTTTTTAGTATAAATTTCGAACTTTACTAATCAAGCTACATACGATGCAAGCACGAGAAATATTTAAAGATCTCTTAATAGACTAAATAAACCATGAGTTTAGCTCGAAATCTCAAATGCATACCTTTTATAATGGAATAAGTATCATATCTATTAAGGTAGTTTACGCAACAGATGAGAGTCACTGTTGTATAAAGACAATGGAGCTGTAGCGATCACGATATCTAATTTTTCCACGAGAAGTTGACAATGCTGCTCGTTAAAAGCAAGCACAGATAAAGACTACAAGATAAATATTGCAGCACCTAACAGAAGTTTTAAGTACATACAGAATTGGGTGCAGTACAGATATGTTAAAAGAGTTAGAACTCCAGAACCAGCTACAATCAAGAACTAAATGTTCACTAGAGTTAGGAGTTTGGTAATTACTTCATAAGACTTGCTTTACAGGAAAAACATTGACTACCCGTTCTCAACACCCGGCGGCTCTGAGGAAGTTGTCAAAAGGGCTAGCCGGAGGTAGCTTCATTGCCAGCCATGGATCCTGTGGGATTCTTGCTTCTGGGAGAGGGCCATCACTTGCTATCTGTGACAACATGTTGAAACTATGTTCAGTATCATAGTATGAGAGATCTATTTATACAAGACAAACAAGTGTCTTATGTATGATCATATGCATAAATCATAATGCATTTACACTCCCTCCCACCTATGCACAATGTAGCTATAAGGAGGCATATTGTGGGTGAAGTGTAGCTTGCAACTTCCAATAAGTATGTCAAAATGAACAAAGTTGAGAGTACCTTTCTAAGTGTTGCCCGTCCATCGTTAGGTAGCGGGGGAAACACTTTTTCAGTTACTTTAGAGCAGTGGTTTTCATGGGCTAACCAATTTGAGAGCTTCTTCCTCGTGCCTGTCCCAAGCGCTTCGCACTGGCTGGACATGGTGTTGATGGGGGGGGGTGATGGGGGGACAGATGATCCAGCCACTTGACCGGCAACTTCAAGTGCCTGAACACAAATTGCTTTAGCTTGTAGCAACTTAACATATAAATATTTGCACATTGCAATTCATGGATATAGCTCATAAATAATGTGTGTGAGGGAGATTACCGACTCAAGAAGTTGCCCAATGCTGATAATGTGAGATGTAGGAGGAGGTGATGTCATTCTAGGAATGAAACGGGAGAGGTTAGAAACAGATGCTTCACTAGTTGCATCATCATCAACCATGGAGCTTGTGGGGAAATCCTACCAAATTAGTACACTTGATGAGTTAAAGCCCAACTTACAACAATTCAAAGTCATTAATTAAACTATCAGGCTTCATGAGCAAGAAATCATGAAATGTGTACCCCATCAAAGGAGAGCGATTCCATGGAATGAGGAACCATTTGGTTAGGGTCCAACTCATACTGTGGCCCGAACATGAATGCATCATCAGGAGTGAATGTTTCTGAAAGTTGCCTAGCCACTTCTTCTGCCTCCAACTTAACAAACATACACAGAAAATATGAGTGGGAGGGAGAGATGTTCTGGTCCATCAACATTAATAAAGTTCCATACCTCAGTAATGCTAGAGAGGTTTTGCACCAATGCACCCAATATGACCTTGTCAGATTCATAGATTTTGTCATGTAGCTCAAGAAGCAGTTCCAAAGCAAGTTGATTATCAACAACAGATCCATACTCTCTCACATCTGCCTGAGGCTTCATATACACTTGAAGATCATCACTGATTCCAAGATAAGGATCGGCCTAAATAGCAGTTAAGCTTTGGTAAGATATATGCCAAAACTAATATCTAGTAAATATGAAAATCAGCTAGCAACAAAACTTAAGAGAGAGAGAGAGAGAGCTCACATCATATGGAATTAATGACCTGAGTATATCATTCAGATCAGGCATGTTATACATCTTTGCAGCAAACATTAACATGCCTGCTGACAGAGTAAAGATTGATCTCTGGCGTGCTGGACACAACATACCTGCCGGAAGTAGAACAATATTGTTCATCATAATGTTATACACATGTACAAGCTGTACAAGAAAGCCAATAATATGTACCATTGCTAGGTTCCATGGATATATTTCTGAGGGAAAGAGCTAGCTGAAAGAAGCGGACCACAAGGTTGTCATTTGGGTTCTGCAACAGAAGAAGTTTAGAGTATGACTTTTTTTTTATCAGAAAAATAATGCATTAAAAAGCGGTGTGGATTCCGAGAAGGAAGCCACAAACCACCAAGCCAACAACAGAATCCAACAAAGGACTAAAAGGCCCAGAAATAATTTAGAGTATGACTTAATACAGAACATCCCACAAATGCATGATACTCAATCAAATGGCTTCGCAATTTTGATTTTGTTTGAAGACCAAGTCGTTTAGCATCTTATGAAACTGAACTAGCAACAAAACAGTAGTCTTGGATAAATGGTCAAGCTGTTAAAAGCTTACCGAGAGACGCGAAGAAGTAAGTGTTAGGAGGAAAGAATGAGCTATAGCTTCAACATTTGAGGGCATGTTGTCTGAAAGAGTGGCCTGTATCCAAAAGGCAGACAACAACTGTGCTACTTGATCCTCATTTAACTTTATAAAACATAGTTCCTGTTGCAAACGAGTAAAGCATGAGTCATACTCATAACACAAAATTTGATGGTTGTATTAGAATCACGCATACACAAGCATGCAGTTAGTAAACCACTGGAGAAGATGACAAAATTACTTACTGTCTCAGCCAAGCTGGTGGATGCTGTGGTCCTGTCAATGATAGAACTCAGGTTATAAAAGTTTGGGGAATTCTTCCTAGCACGCCCCTGCTTGCTCTCTTCTTCTGCAATGCCCCTTTCTTTATCATCATGATTGTCACTATTGGTACCATCCTTTTCTTTTCGTAGCTTGTCTAGTAGCGCTGTGACTGAAGCAAATGTAGCAGCACTGTTGGACTGCCATCTTCTGGATTCATAAAGATAACCAGATCGCAAAGTTGCAACTTCTTGGCGGTTATTATTAGAACTTGGAATGAGAAGAACAGAAAATATCTGGTGTGCTCCAACTCGTGCCTCAACATCCGGATGCAACATTACTTTCAAAAGTTGGACAAGAAGGGTTTCTGGGAACACCTATATGCATGGCACTTCGATGGCTCAACATTTTCTCCATGGGAAAAAAAAAACAAGAAATTGACTTCCAAACAAATATTCTTCCATACAAAATTTTATTAAATATTGTTCCAAAGGATCATAGAACTTTTAACCAATTTTGAAAGCCACATACTAACAAAGGGGAAAGAGGTGCTCATCCATCGAGTTAAAATGTAATGTCTACAATTTCATTTCATGTGTTACCGTACAAAGTTAGCATACAGGATTTGAATCGCTTCTCTTATTATCATCCATATGGAGAACAGTAATTATTCTTAATTAGCTTCTACATACATATTCAATTTCGATCCTGATGTCATTTATTAAGTTCAACAGAATATAAATCTAAAGTCATCTTACCTGCTTGGAGCGTGATGAGATTGATGCCAATGAAATCATGTGAGCAAGAATCATCAATGATTCAATTGTAGGTCTTGCTATTACTCCATCAGATGGTAATGTCTCCAGCATTATTGCCATCATGTCAAATAGTGGTCGAGGATCACCAACCTAACAAAAACAACCACAATTCAAACCAAAAGCACAATTGTTAGCAGCAAGTGCATCAAGCAGTTGTCACCTAACCACCATGCATACCCCTTTGGAAATTTCTAGCAAGCAATCTTCAATGGAATTCTGAAGTGAGGTATTCAAATTTGTCTCTTGCTCTCCTGCTGATTCAACTGTTGATTGAAGACTTTTCCTCAAGTGCCTACAAAGGTCACTGACGAATCCAACTTCACCAAGCACAGCCCCTGATCTTATCTGCCTAGCTAGGGCAGTGGCAATTTGGATTACATATGATTTTAACTGAGGATCATGTGAAACATTCTTGTGGTCCAGATGACGTATAACAGCAGCTAAAATTGCCTGCTGCTTCCCTGAAATCACACACACACACACAGATAATTAACTCCTAAGATGAATTCTAAAAGTAAAGCATACAATATAAATAAACTACATGGTCGAAAGATCATGTCACCTGAGCTCTCCATGAAGTACAGCATATCAGACAAAACCAGCATGGCCAGCCCTTGCCGTGAAACCCAGTGCCGTCCGGAATCGAAGTACATGAACATAGGATCCAATATCTGGCGCATGGTGGTACTCTCCTTGGCCAGTTCAACCATCCTTTGGATACAAATTTGAGCCCATATTTTTGGTGTCTCCATCTCTTCTCTGCAACAAAGGCCATATAGAGAGAGTATAGTAAAACTTGTATAGCGAAAAAGAAAGAATCAGAAAGAACAAGTAAGAAATTACAAAAGCTGATATACAAACTATTTTATATCTGCTTTGGAATGATTAGTAGTACCTTGTCAAAAGAGATGGATCGTTCTTCTCAGGCCGTGGCCTAACCATCATTCTGGTAGGACTGTTACCACTACAAGCATTGGCCCCACTTCTACCATCACATCTAACTACTTCATCCACCCAATTGTGATGTGACTCCCCTCTCTCATTGTCCACTTCGTTATTAGTATCTGGTTCGTAGTTATCCAGAGTAACATTAACGATCTGCATTTTGGATATGACAACAAAAGCTTAAGACTTGCGGATTAATTTATTCACAATGCAAAACTGCAATGCTTAAATAAGAACAGGAGAGTAACTGAAGTCCTAACCTCATCAAGTTCAACGAAAACACTTGAAAACTCAGCCATGAACCACATCTGTCGAGGAGGAAAGATAAATAACAAAAAACTATCAACCTCATAAACACAAAAATCTAAAGCTAGAATAAGGAGCATTCATGATTCACAGAAACTTGTTTGGCAGAAAATAAAAGATTCAATGTCCCTATTATATATTCTGAATACCAACCATGGCCGAAAGGCATTGTAAGCTTGATGCCCTCAGACAGCGCTTTTGATGTTCTTCCCCACGTTCACGTGCAAGCATGCATACTTTATGTGCTAAACTCTCAATGTTATGTGTGTAAGTACTATCTGCCTGTTCATAGACGGTAAAGAAAAATGAGTATGTTAAAACTATATATACTTAAAACTGAAAATAAATGTGAAACTCTCCTTCTAATTACCAGTGAACAACATAAGCAGCTGTTTTCCTTTAATCATTGTCATTTGTTCTGTCACGTGTTAAATTAGAAATTTATTTTTACATGGTTAATGTAAGAGAAGATCAGTCAATATTCACCTGGTTATATATGAACCTTGTTAAGGTATGGCATCCAAGTATCTGCACATCATCTTGTTTTGAGTTATCCAGTAGTTCAGCAGCTACATTTAGCAGACTAACAGCAAAGTATGCCCTACCAAATGCAAAATAAATGGCACACTTTAGGATGGAAAAGTATAGCAGAATCACACATTGTTACGATGATTTGAAGAACTTTGCAAAAAGTCCCAGTGAATGGGTGTATAAAGCAGAAAACTCAAGCATAAATATACGATCAATTAATCCAATGTATTCAATTTGGTATTGAACTTAAGTGAAACAGAGTCAGTGAAGTTTGGGAAGACACAAATATAAAGTTTGTTCGGGCACGTGTGAACTATGAAATATAACAATTCTCCAAATAAAACTGCCCATTGTAAAAGCAATGTAAGAGTTGTTCATCTTAACAAAAATAGTGTGAATAAAGAATTGTAAACAAATCTGTAGGGTCACCCTACAGACTTGTTTACAATTACTAGGGTGTACTTTCAAAAGAAAGAAAAAACTTATTAGAAGGATAAGGCAAATAAACTTGAACTTACATTTGATCTTTGCACATCCCAAGTAATTTATTGTAAGCCTCGATGATAACATTGATGAATTTGATGTGTCCACTTTTCAGCTCTTTGTAGCACCTCTCTTCAAGATACTTAGCAATCTATCCAGGAAAAAATGTAATGCCGACCCGTAAAATCTCAGCAGTCCATAGACAAAATTCCAGCTAAGTTCACTACATCAAAGATAAGGGAATGAGTACCTTTGGTATGCGAAAAGGATTTTTAGCAGCATATTCACACAACTTGACAATTTTTCTTTCATTCGGCTGGTCGTCCTGCAAATGATGTGGGAAGTTAGTCTTCATTTTGTAACTACTGGTAAGAATGTACACGCCAGCAGATAATACCAAAGCTTTCTATGGCTAATAAAAAAATTATGATCGATAACCATTTGTTAACCAATCTTGCCATTACTACTAACCCGATTTCGTCGACAAACTAATACCTTCATGAAACAAAATCATAGAAAAGCAAAAAAAAAATCTTGTATAATGTTACATCCATACCAATGCAGACACAAGCACTAAAAAAGTACTGCATGTTTCAAAATGTTGCATACATTTTACTTAAAATAAATAGTATCAGCTTGACACCATATGTTGCATCAACAAGATACCAATAACAACAACATGAACAATGAGCTAAAAATGTTAAAGAAGAGGAACTTAAGCACTCACTTGAGACTTGGGGAAGATCTCGGAGAGCAGTTTTTTGTAGCGTTTGACAGGATGGCGAGATCTTGACCTCAAAGCAGGACAGCAGACACACATGTTCCCACAAGCTGGGAAGATCTTCCTGGAAACGATACCCATGTCCTGCGTATTGTCAACATGAAGGGTTTAGACAGTGAAAACTCACCGACAAACATTTTCACAGTGATCTTACTAGCAGCTCCGCGGAGAGCTACACAAAAATGCATCCTAAATTTTAAACTCAAAACACCCAAATCACAAATTACCATCCCCATAAGAGAGAAGAAAACAAAGTAGAGCAAAGCAAACATGAAACCGAGACACTAAAAACTGAAAACAAAAAACAATCAGATACAGACCGAGCTACTACTGAGCTAGAGCCCAGTAGTAAACGCAACTTCACAAACCCAGAAACATCATAGATGCGTTCCCAAAAAGACCGAGCTACTACTGAGCTAGAGCCCAAAATGTAGCATCGGAAGAGGCATAAGAACAAACAGGTGGTATGCATAGCAGAAATCCAAACAAAAAAGTACCCAGAAAACAAAAGTGTAAATATTGTGTCACCAACACCAAACCCAGAAGAACAAAATGAACCAGAAACAGAAAAGACAACATATTGAATCACAAGAACAAAACCCAGAAGAAAATAAACCCAATACATAGAACAAATCAGAGGAGCACGAACCTAGCTCAGTCGGCGCAGATCTAAGGAGAGGAGAAATGGGCTCAGTCGGAGCCGCGACTGGAGGAGGAATCGAGAGGGAGTGTGGAACGAAGCAAGAGAATGAGCATGAAAGAGAAAGCTTTGGAGTGTAGGAGCGCGCGAGAGAGAGAGCGCGTGGGCGTGAGCGTGGGCAAGAGAAGGGAAGTAAAATCACGTGATGGTGTCAGGTTTTTACTGGAAAAAGTGAACTGCCATTGCTGATAGGCTCGAACATGTTGGAACAATTTTATTAATTATCCATTAAAATTATGGATTATTTCTGATTTTTATCATTATTTAAAATGTATTTTGTTATATTAAATTTTAAAATCTTCCTCTCTCTCTTTTTTACATAAATCCCATAGAGATTGGTAATTTCAAGTAGGTTAGCCTTTTGAATTTTGACCCACAAACCAAGAAGGACAGTACAAAATTGCCTTTATTTTGAACTCAAATTGTCCCACCATTGACCATCCTTATAATTAAGGCATTGACTATATTCATTAATGACTTCATTGCCCCTTTATGCTGAGTTCTTTTAGGAGTGATGAAGTTTATTTCTAACCTAACCTCTATGGATAAAAGGTCAATTAAAATTCTAGTACGACTTTTGTTTTGTTTTGATCATTTGTTGTATCAAAAATGCCCAGCATTAAATTAAATTGCAAGTTTAAGTATCGAAGTTGGAATATATTGAAAGTTACAAAAACGACGTTGTTTTCGAACAATACACCTAGCATTAACATTATAACTTATAAGATAATAAAGAAGAGGGTGACCCCAAAAATAATTAAGATTCAAACAAAATGGCTTTGAAAGTACCTTTTTTCATGTTTTGTTGATGGGTACCATCACACATGAATAAAGTAGGAACATGGGATGGGAGGGAGAGCAGCAAGCGGTTTAAATAATTGAGCACTCCTCTTATGTTTCAAAAGATCATGGATGCCAAAGCCCCACAAAGTACACTCAAATATTTAGTGGATAAAATAAAGTTGTGATCTCGTATGAAGAAATATTTACGACAAGTATATTGGGGGAGGAATTTTTTCCGCTCTTAGTTTAGGGTTTCTTCTCTCATTCCTATAGTAGTCATCTCTTTTCTTGCGAGTCACTCCTTTCTATCGTAACTCTTCCTTTATTCTCTACACCTGTC
>JAYMTN010002365.1:0-11207 GCA_036897425.1 Erodium trifolium | reverse complement strand
GATTCCATGGGTGTGCAATCGCGGGAGATCGGAGATTTAAATCGGGAGATATGGTAAGGCTGCGAGGATGCAGGCGGTGGTGGTCGATAGTCCGGAAAGAGTGCAGCGATGGTGATCATCAATTGTGTAGCCCTAGGGTTTGCTGAGGAGACGTCGGCGTCCATTTCTTTTTAGAATTTTATAATTTTGAAAGTGGAATCCAATTAGGATATTTGTTGGAACCGTTAATGAAATGTATCACAATAAAAATAAGAATCGGTGGAAGATAAATGTTTGAGGCAGCTGTAGTGGGTGGAATATTTAATTGCAAATATGAAAAAAAGAAAGAAACATATATATGTATCAGTTATGTAACACACAAAAGTGTGCTACTTGATTTAGCGAGGAAAGATCCCATATATGATATGTATAGATGGTTTGATAGGACCCAGTTCCTCTACCAGTCAATCCTACGACTCTATATTCATAACCTTTTCTATCTGTTTCGGGAATCAAGTATAAGGAAGGATATTTACATATACCTGCTCGTGCTCGAAGTTGGTGACACTCACACACACCTACCTAATCAACCTCAACACTCCCTGGCCTAACCTGGGTTTTCCGACGCCACTGCCGGTGGTGTGGTGATGTTATTGACCATTATTCTTCAACAAATCATCGATCCAAACATACTCTACTCAGTGAATTAAGTTACGGATCATTTGATCGGTAAGTAGGAAAAAGATGACCTGAAATTCCGATGTCATAGCCGAAGATAAGGCCGCTGGAAGCAGCGACGATGCAGGTGATGACCACCGAAGCGGTGATCTTGCTAGTGATGCTCTCATCGCCCTCAACTGCTCCTCTTTCTACGGCCAAACCTCCTATCGCCATTATAACTCGTAGCTCGTGATTCCTTGCCAAATACTACGTAGGGCATGTATTTGTTGTGAGCTCCCAATGTAATAATTAGGGGGCGACACAGCTCTCATTTCTAACCAAAATGTTATATGCTCGTTAGTGGTTAGGTATGGTGTAATAATTGACATAAATGTATTTATCCTTTAATCCTTACACTTGTTAAGGAAATTTTGATTTTGACATTACCATACCCGTCACATGCAAAGGATAATTGTCCTCCAAAACCCCTGACTTTCTCACAACCACGGTTGAGTTCCTCCGAGAACGATGTCTCATTTCGGCCGATCTGGTCCTCCGGACATCAGAGATACCTATTCCCTTCTCGTCCTCAACATTAGTTTCCGTGATTGCCCCTCCCTCTTCTTCCCCCTTTTCCGAACCCTAATCCCTTCTCCGGTTTCTGATTTTGTTCTTGCTTGTTTTGATCCAGGAACCACTGCCGACGATCTCTTCCCTCTCTTCGACAAGTATGGCAAGGTCGTCGATGTCTTCATCCCTCGAGATAGAAGGTAGGTTACCTCTGCGTATATGTTTACGCCTTTTCCGTATCTGACGAGTGGTTCTGTCATGAATCAAGGACCGGGGATTCTCGGGGCTTTGCGTTTGTGAGGTACAAGTATGCTGATGAGGCCCAGAAGGCTGTCGAGAGGCTTGATGGTTTGTTCTATTCTTTTCTTTCAATCTCAAATTTCGAACTTTAGCTGGTGGTTTTATTTTGGGTTACTTGTTTCGTCCGTGTCGTGTTCTTCTCAGGCAAGGCTGTTGACGGCAGGGAGATTGCTGTTCAATTCGCCAAGTATGGTCCAAATGCTGAGAGAATGTAAGATTATCCAAATTTGATACAATTCTAAGCAATATCTAAGAAATGAGTTCAATTTAACAGTATCTTATATTAGCTTAAAGATATTCTAATTTAGGATGCATGGTGATCTGTAACAGTATGTACATAAATTTTTTGTTGAGCAGTCTGAGTAAGACTAGTTGTGATTGGTACTTAGAACACTATTCAGTTAGAATAAAATGGTTTTGTTTAGCTACTTTTCTAACTCATAGTCATAGCAGTTTGATTGATATCTTTGCTTCTTCAGCCATAAGGGGAAGGTATCAGAGTCATCTTCGAAGCCTAAAGCAAGGTCAAGGAGCCGCAGCCCTCGTCCAAGGTAAGTTTTCTTTGATTTATTGTTTTGTAATCCTATTTTATAGGCAATCTTTTATTTTAAAAAGTTGAGCTGTTATTTCTTTTACTATTATTTTTTATTTATGTGCGTCTATGCGCTTGATTTTCTGTAAAATATTTCCATGATGTTAATAACTAACGTTCCCTAGGCTCTTGATCTTGCTCATATCTCATGCGTTCCATTGTTTATGACTAAATTTGTTATAAGTACATGCACATGGATTTCCTACTCTTGTGCAAATCTCTTTGGATTTATCAATAGGTCTGTTGCCATAGATGCCCTTCTTTTGGTAAGATTTTTGCATCTTACCAAAAGAATATGAAGATCTGCTTTAGCAACTCGTGCTTTCCTTATTTGTAATATTCGTACATGCTGCACAATCTCATTGTTATACTGTAATTGCCAATTGATGTTGATTCACTTTCATTTTTCCTATGATCTTAAACTTATATTTCCATGATATTAGTTGCTGATCAGATAAACTAGTTGGGTCTATTATTGCTTGCCCACTGTTACTGATAGTCTTGTACATGTTTTTTTGTACCATAAGAGTCATACTTCCACTGTTTCCTAATCTGGGGCTGTTAAGTGACTCTCTATCCTTTCATGCTTAATTGTCTGATAACTATTGACATGTTCATCTATATTCATATTGCTTGCATGTGTGCTGGTAAATTGCTAATTTAAATAAACATCATATTATATGCTTCCTTATGTTATAAATTAATCTTGCATCATATTTCTGCCGTAAGTGCAACTGACAAATTAGTATAGGTACCGGGATGAGTACAGGGACAGGGATCACAGGAGGAGGAGCCGCAGTAGAAGTAGGGACAGATATGATCGCGAGAGGTCTCATAGGAGGGGGAGTGACTATCGCCACAGAACTAGGAGTCGTAGTGTTAGTCCTGATCGCGCCAAAGTTCGTCGAAGAGGAAGATATGATGAAGAGAGGCGCAGTCGATCTTATGACAGGTCTCAAGTCGTACTTAGTTCCTGATACTAAATTCAGTTTCATTTTGACTTATTAATTATCATTTTCTATATGGTTATCTGTTGAAGTGCTTCTCCTGCTCGCCGTAGTCCCAGCCCTCGAAGGAGCCCATCTCCAGGAAGGATCTCCCCCAGGGGTGATGATGATGGACGTAATCATGATGATCGCTCACCTACTCCAAAGAGTATTTCGCCACGTGGTCGACCTGAGACTTCTCAGAGTCCATCTGCCCGTAATTCTGATGCTGATGTGAGTTTTTGTTTATCGTATTTTTCTTAATTATAGTAAGATGTTAGTGGGTGAACTGGCTATCTGCATTTTCTGCAGGAATGAATAATGGTATGGGTTATCATTTGTGGCTGCTTTAATCTGGGAAGGTCCCCCTGGACTATTCATAATGTCATCATAACAAAGATGCTAATATTGGCCACCCTGTGGGAACATTTTGAAGGTTAATAGTTTCTCTGTTAAGACTCGTGTATCCATTGACTCCATAATGGTGTTCCTTAAGATGTCGTTTTGATGAGTTGGTACTATTTTCAGTGTCCGTACTATGTTTTATTGTTGCTTTTATCTGATGACATTTGTTGTCTAATTGCATCCATGTCTCTTCCTTTCAATTAAATTTGTTCTGTTTGGATGTTTTTTTGTGTGTTTGCTTGTGTTCATGTATTAGATTGTGGGATCTGTCTATATGTTGAATAAACATTTTTGTTGTTGCTTCCAATTTTGAACTGAACATAATGGCCTTTATTAGTGGTGTTCAGGAAGTTTGTTCGTTGCTGATTGGCAAGATGTAGTAGCTGCTGATGTTATTTTACCCTCATCGTGATTGATGTCATTATTGCTCGTTGAATCATTTTGTCTTAAAAGAATTCGGGTGATATCATAATTGGTAAGGTGGAAGAAACTACTGCAGTCTCATACCCATTTGGGATTTTTGCTATCTTGCCTGACCTTGGTTCCTGAATTTTGGTCCGAGAGTTATGGTAGCTGTGATGGCCTAAAAGTTTTTGGGATCCAGTGCTTTGCTTGATGCTGATGAAGTGAGATGTAGAACCAGATTGAAAACTATGTTGAACTGACTCTGAAATCGACCTTGCTATGCTGAGTTGAAAAAAAATGATGCTCTAAGGTTTGACATGGTTACGGTTTTCCGTTTTATCAATTTATTAATCTGTGGGGTCGTTGGTTTGCATTAGTCTTATTGAAATCAGGATAGTTTTCTAATATATGTTCCATAATGTGCCAAGGCATTCTAGTACAGGTGCTTGTGTTTGTAGCCGGTAGCTGATAGTTTTCATGTCACGTTACAACACAAGATCGAGTTGCAGCATCTTTGAAGTTATAGCCGATTTATTTCAATTGGCTGTTGCTGCACTTGTTGCTGAGTCCAACTATGATTTGTTGATGCATGAAAACTAGTTTTGTAGCTGTTCCTGTTGGCTGGCTCTTGCAGAGCAGATTCGGTCCCTTTCATGATTGGTCGCCGTTTCTGTACCCATTCAGATCCAGATTCATGTTTGAGGTTTATATTCAATTGATTATGGCTTTAGTCGCAGAGTCATGTACTTTTGAGACTCAAATCTGGAATCCTTTTTTCTCCATATATGCCAATGGAAACAGGTGTGAATTCTGCTATGTTTTTCTTTATATAATAAAATTGAATCTTTGAGTTAGTCATGCTACTATCCCAATACAAACTACAAACTTATTCGAGGTATTAGATCAAGTGGATACAATAAATTCAAAGTTTAACATGATTTATCATTTATCTCATTAAAGACTTTTCAATTTGTACCGGACATGTTATATATATAGGGGGACAATCAGGTGCGAACGTTTTGAGAAAATATCATTTCTGGTATTTTTAATAGTCTCTAACACAATGTCCACAGATCCCCTTATCCGCCTTGGAAAAAACATCATGGGGTCATCTACGAAACAGCCATTGATAGTATGCTTTCTTTGCTCGGCATCCAGGCCCTCTTTTCAATAATTATTGATATGCAATTTCCCTTATTACTAGCTCAGCATGAAGGTAGTTGATATGATGAACATCACAGAACAAGACAGAGATTTGAGTGGACACTTACTGTGATGAAGATTAGGCCTCCTCAAGTCCAAATCCCCCATGTCACAGGTAATTGAGAAAACAATATAGTCACATGGCAAGTGGAAATGTACTAATATCATATGTAGGACAAAGTAGTGGGACCTGGCAATACCCATATTTTGCAACAGTCATCAAGAACTTGACGTGTTACGCAAGGTAGTTAGTGACGTTATCTCTCTCACGTCACCAAGAACTTGGCATGAGCAATGTTATCTTTCTCATTGCTTAACTGACATCTCAGATGAACAAACCAAACCCAAATAGGTAGCAGTGAAGTGATTGAGAGAAGATAATACCACTGCTTCATCTGTTTCTCAGCTTCAAATTCAAATTCAAAATCCGAAGCAAATGCTCTTCTGAAATGGAAGGCCTCCCTTGACAACCATACCCAAATGTACCTGTCTTCATGGGCCAATTCATCAACCAATCCTTGCACTAGGCATGCCATTTCCTGGTAGTTGCTGTCAAGAAATTGCACCCATTGCCTGATGACGTTGGTGAGAACACATACCCCAAGGAGTTCCTCAACGAGATCAGGGCCTTGACGGAGATAAGGCATCGAAACATTGTCAAATTCTATGGGTTTTTCTCTCATCCTTATCACTCGTTTCTCATTTATGAGTACCTTGAAAGGGGGAGCCTATCAACAATCCTGACCAGTAGAGTTGCCGCTAAAGAACTGGATTGGGGCAAGAGGGTAAATGTGATCAAAGGAGTTGCCCATGGCTTGTGCCATATGCACCACCATTACTGCATACCTCCCATTGTCCACAGAGACATAACGAGCAACAATGTTTTGGTAGATCTCGAGTTCGAAGCTCGAATCTCAGACTTCGGCCTTGCTAAGCTTCTTAAGAGAGACTCTTCTGATTGGACTGCTGTGTATGGGTATATAGCACCTGGTAATTACTTATGTTCATTCTTGTGCTCTTGATTTTTTAGCAATGCAATGCTACACTTAACGGTTTATTTTACTTTTTTTTTGGACAGAGCTTGCTTTAACAATGAAGGTAACGGAGAAATGTGATGTGTATAGCTTGGGAGTGTTGGCGTTTGAAGTAATGAAAGGGGTACATCCAGGAGAGTCCATCTCCTCATTGCCATCTGTTTCAGACGGAGAGTTGCTCCAAGTCCGGTTGAGGCAAAAATCATAGAGCTCGCAAGAGCTTGTGTTGATCCCAATCCTCGAGTTAGGCCAAACATGATCACCGTTTCAGATATGCTACAAGCATGCGTGTGCAAACTATACATTTATGGGCATGCAACCCAATCAGCGGATAGTCCATAGTTAATTATACATGTTCAACCTTGTAAATGTGATGTGCATCGTTTTAGTGTCTTAACGTTGTTTATGCATTACATTTCAAACCAGTTCTACTAATGATCACCAAATGCTCTGGCTCAAACTTGCAGTCCTAAATTGACTGCAACATGTGGATGCTCTTATAACGCTACACCTTTCTTCATGGATCAATTTTTCTTCTTGGAGCCAACAGCCACTCCTTGCACTTGGCATGCCCTTTCTTCTTGAAACATGATCCCCGTTTCTGAGATGCTATAAGTAAGCAGTCAAGACAAGCATGGTAAAGAACACTAAGACATTTATGGACATACAACTCAATTAGCAGATAGTCCATAGACATGTTTAACCCTACAACATGAATTCCCCAAACCCACAATACAAGGCAAGGTCAAATAATATAATAACATATCATATCCCCAGTAGCAATTTAACAAAACCGGACAGAAACAAGACGACTCCGGTTAGAAGTAATGTGTTAAACCAATGCAATGCTGCTCTCACCCCCTGGGGGTTTGCGTGCTCCGCGTAGGCTGTCACGAGACTCGGCCTTCCCGTCAGCAAAGATGTTACTGCCACTCATTTCCTGCAGTTTTGCTGAGCTCAATGGCTTCTCTGCAGACGATGGAGCCGCATCACCCTTGAAAATGTCATTTCCCGACAGATGTGCAAATTTCTGATTATAAATTTTCTTCGCTGTCTTTGTCACCAGTTCTTCAGTAGGTACAACATTGCCCTGGCCTCCAGCATGCTGATATTTCCATATTTGAACTCAGTCAGACCTTTCAATTGCATTGGCAAAATAAAGACATCTATCGTTGTGAAAAAACAGAGAACAATTCAACTTCAAAGAAAACATCATTTGGTAATAGCAATGAAAGAAACAATGCTTCTCAGTTTTTTGTTATATACAACTGCAGTAGTGTGACAGGATAGATGACATACACAACAGCCACATGAATTGTCACTTCTAAGTGTATTAAAATGTGTCACTTTAGAGATTACTAGAATGAATCAACTCATGGTCAGGAGTTGATGCATCAACCAATGCTAGATTGCTTTGTAAGTCTTTAGATAAAAACATGCAGAATTTGTTTATTTCTCTTACCACCTTTTTCTGCAATTCTGGTCAGTCCTATAATGTTTGGTTCTCTCCCCTCTAAAACAGTAGGTGTTATACTTCACAGATCATTCTATATTTGAAAAAGAAAAACATAGAGAAAATAATAATCATGTGAGACAGAAAAAGAGGAGCAAATCCACTCACATGAGAAACTTTGGCAGATGAGTGTGGAACAGGTTCTCCCATGTCAAAGTTCTCTTCCAATGCTAAAGCCCGAGCAGCTGTAGGCCGGGGCAAAATTTCAGGAGGGGGAGCAAAGATGTCATGTCCACTAAGCTCTTTGCACTTTGCATCAGAAAGCTGTTTCTTCAAGTTGGCATCTGAGTCGGTCTCAAGTGTACCACTTAGCTCTCGCTGCTTTGCTACCTCGTGTATACTAGTGGGCTTTTTGGGAGAAACACTCTCATCCTCACCAAATGAGATATGACTGATTCCAGCGACTGCTTGCTGCTCATGAGAAAGAACTAAATGTAAGACAACGAGCCAAGTTTCAAAATAAGAAATTCATATTATGTATCAAATATATCAAAATAATTAAAATTTAAAATCTAGTCGAGTACAGTACATGCCTGGTACATGCGTATTCCTGTTTTACTATTGGGAGTGGCATCGACAGGTTCTGATGTATCATTTTCTCCATTGGAGATGAAAATGCCACTACCAGTAATCTCTTTCAATTTGTATCCTGAGCAAGGTTTCCTGAAAAAGGAAATGTTAGAAACACAAGTAGAATCAATCTGTAACATTTGAGAAGGTCCAACCAACTAGAAAATGAAGATTGCTTTGGCATATGTTTAACTCAGAATTGCATTAAGAGATATCCCTGACATATAATGTATAGCAGAACTGAAGAATATGGCCATATAGATGTGTCTCAATACACAACAACAAACCAATGCAGTCACAATCGAAGGAAACGCGCTAGACATATTGTATTCTCAATGACACATTGAGCTCCCAGCTTTGGCTGGGTAACATCAACTTGCTTTGCTTTGAACAGGCCAGAGAGAGGAGGGACTAAATAGAGGAAGCTTTAAAAAGCTGACACTCAATATGATATGGATAATCAGCTTTGGCTTAATTGCAGATAGCTATGGTGTGCTATATGTCTCTTGCACATACTTATCTCCAACTTTAAACTTTTACATCCAACTACCTAAACTTTTAAAAAATAGCAAATAGTTGTTCCTCGCCAGAAAATGACAAAAATGTTGTTAAGGCTGATCTCAAAAAAGGCTTCATAACTACCAAATTAGATGTCAAGATAAAACTATTAAAAGACAAAAAAATTGTATTTTTATATATATTAACCTCAAGGACGTTTGTGTCATTTTTAGGCGAAAAGAGCTATCCGCATAAATAAATTTAAAGTTTAGGTTGCTGTAAATAACATTTTGGAGTTGGGATGACTATGTACGAAAGATCTATAGTGCTATTAACCAAGGTTTTTGAGCCAACATCTATAGAAATCATTACACTTGAAATATGGTCCTCTCAACTTAACAGACAAATGCTCCAAGCCCTCAAACTGTTGTAACTGCCATACTTTTTCCTAAAATATCTCCAAATTGGATTTTGACTACCTAATAAACATCTCACTAATCAAAAGAACAATGAGTAGGAAAAATTATGGCCTAGTTGACTATATTGATGCCAATGAGCGAAGGCAATAAAAATTATACCATTACTCTGTGCTGCTAAAGACTCGGGGAGCACAATTCTAAAACCAGAGAAGACAACAAACTCAAACATCATTTCTAGGATACATCTACCAACCTGAGATCCCATCTTGGGAGCCCAACAGATTATCCATATTTAATTAAATAAAATTTCCAAAAATCTCAGGTATTTCTTCTTCAAGAAGAGTCCTGAATGGGAAAAAAAAATAAAACTTCAATAAATTTCACGTTTCTCCGTTACGTAAAGGAGATCAGATCCACATTGAGGAAAAAAATTTAAAATGCCGCAGAAATAAGATTAGATTAAACAAAAACAGAATTCAAGCAGCAGCTCCATTTACTAGCACTACTGTCTCCATTGCCCAGAACATAATGGAGAGTACATAGAGAAATTTAAAAAATCCTAAAAGAGAAATAAGAGCAGAGGAAGCATTAGATCTTACCTCTTGTTCAGGCTCTCGACTTCCTCGTCCGTGACCTGACCTCCAAACACCACCTTACTGATCCCATCCGACGGCTACCCATTACCCAAAAATGAAGACTCATGAGTCATTTGAGCTAAAACTTCAAATAAAAAGAGGGAAAAAGAATTACTTGGTGAGATCTTGCAGCGGAGCGGTGGGCGGAGGCGGGGGATTCGGGAGGAGGGGTTTCCGACCAAGTGAGCAGATCGGCGGTGGATGTGTGCGGCTTCCTCACCGGAGTGCTCCTCTCCATTGCTTCCTTTTCTCTCCTAAAGTTACTTGATTCAGTAGCAGGCGGCGAAATAGTTGCTGAAACCAGAAAGCAAACAGAGGAATGAGAGAGATTTCACTCTCCGTGCTGAAGCCGCTGCTGCTTCTATGTATGTGATGTGGCTTCTTCTTCAGAACTAAGACTTCGAGAAATGGAGCCATATGCGAAATGACCTTTCTGACCTTATGATCTCGAAGTTTCTTTGCTTTGCTTTGAGGAGAGGAGTGTGAGATGTATTATACGGCAAGCATGTGCAACGCCACATAACATATTATCTTCCCAAACTACCCTTATTAGTCCTCGGATTAACTAGCAAGTTGCTAGCTTTTTGTTTTTGTAATGATAAGTCGTACGCACCTGGGAAGAGCCACACAATAACTAGTGTGCACATGCACCCCACCTACCCAAATGTCTCTCATCAACGAAACTAAACCAATTTCTTATGCCGAAAATGCCATCGCAAAAGGCATCATTCTGGTTTCTGAAGAAGCCAATGCGAAGCCATGTGAGCGATCACAAGTGTGATCTTCAATTCAATATGCTTTCCTTTAAACATGGAATGAAATGGCATCATTCGTCTCTAAAAGTTTCACGTGCGCTCAAGTTGTTTCCAACTAAAAGGGCAAAACGGTCTTTATAGCGTTCATCAAGGGGATAACCAGGTACTTGATTTAAATTTCTGGTTGGGTTGAAAGTACTAAAATGACCTTTTCTAGTTGAATTTGAATGGATAGTAGTGATGGGGGCTGTTTGGAGAAGTGCTTCGTTTTCCAATCCGAAAGAGGAAACATTTTGGGAAAAGATGAGATTTTTCGTTTCGTTTCATGTCTTTTAAAATCGACGAGTCTTAATCTTTCATTAATTACTATCATTATTGGAAGAGAGAAAGTGCTTCTTGTCGAACATTTGATTTCAAAATGGACCCACCCACCAATCTTGGCAGGTAAAGCACAACAAATCAACTCATTCTTTTTCTTTTTCTTTCGATTATCCTTCCTCAAATTAAATATTATTATTACTATTTTTCTTATTTCGAATCAAGCCTACCGTCATTTCTTTTTTTTGATCGGCAGAATTTTTTTTTTATAGATACCAAGTCTTTTAGAGGGAAGGCTGTTGTTGAGTCCTGAGTCCTGAGTCTGTTGTGTTGACTGGGCAAAATAAGGGACGCGGGACGCAGAA
>JAYMTN010002364.1:0-11208 GCA_036897425.1 Erodium trifolium | reverse complement strand
TTGTTTGGTTTGCTATGTATTCGGTCTATAAGGTTTATTAAGTTTTTAATGAATCTTTCTTTTCAAAAAAATACTACGGTGTTTAAACTCTACAATTAGAAAACAAACAGTTAAAGCTAACAAATCATATATACAATCAACAAGTCCATGCAAAACCTCATCTCCAGCTTGTTTTAAGAAACCATAGCCAGTTTTCAACTTAAGTGAAGACAGCTAGTTTTAGCAGAAAGAGGCATGATATTACTGAGGAATGAGGATTGTCCTGTCCTCACAACAATAACTTAGTTTTTCCTTTTTTCTTTCAAATATTTACTACAAAAGACATGCTTTTTAATCTTAAACTGTGGTATGCACAATGACTCTACATCCGCTCTTTCTGCCATATGACGTTCTTGGCTCCATCCACAACGCATTTACGTGGGATTAGGTCGTCTCATTGAACACCATCACCTACAGCAGCAAGCAAACGGGAAAAGGTGTTAACTCGATAAAAAAAAACTTAATTACCTTTAGTACCCTTTTTGTATTAGTAACGCACTGGACAAAATTTTGGTCAAGGTTACGCCATTTTGATGATATATGACCAATTCATAAGGCATGTAATTGTTCTGCTACCAATACATAAGGGGTATTAAATGATCTGTGACCAATTCATAAGGGGAACTATAGGTGTGTTACCAAAACATAAGGACTCATATTGAACATTATAAAACTTTGGGGTACAAAAGGTAATTAACCCTAAAAAAACACCGTGCAGGCAGCAAGCCAATTCATTTCAGTCTTGTAGTGGAAGGTATACAGCATATTTGTGCAACTATATGATTCGTGCAATATTTCCCCATATATTGCAATCAAATTAATGTGCACTCTGCAGAAATGGAACTTCCCATTTTGTAAAAAAAAACTCCGGTGGTTTTAACAACATATATAAAATATATTTAGTGGTAATCTAAGCATAATTTCCTTTTGAAAAGAGAAAGCGGGAGCTTATTGTTATTTTTTGAGATGGAGAGGGTACTAAAAATTCACCGATAAACATAACATAAGAGGAAATAAATGTTACCTTGCCGCATACGGGACAGCTATCACTTCTCTCCATCCACTCGTATATGCATCCAAGATGGAAATGGTGAGAGCACTTTGTCATGATTTTGGGGTTCTCTGTAGTATACTCTGCATATAGAACATGTAAAACAACAAGAATTATGTCTTCAACATCCATTCCACAGGTTAATACTCCTTACATTTTAACATTTTTCATAATTAGTAATAAGGGGTAATTGCAAGAAAGTACCCTGACACATTCACTTTTTGCTAGTTGTAGCCCTCTTCTTTGATAATTGCAAAAAAGTACCCTGACCTTGCCTTTTTGTGTAAGATTGTTTCAAAATACGATCTTACCCTCAAAATCTTAAATTAAAAAAATAAGTAAAAAACAAAATTTCTCCCTCAATTTTCTTCCTCTTTGGACGTAGAAAGAGGAAGAAAATTAAAGGAGGTGAAAATTCTGGATTTTTTGTTTTTACTTATTATTTTTGCAAGGGTAAAATTGTCATTTTCAACCAAATTTACACAGAATGCAACAAAAGGGCAAGTTCAGGGTACTTATTTGCAATTATCAAAGAAGAGGGCTACAACTAGCAAAAAATGAATACCTCAGGGTGATTTTCTGCAATTACCCCATGCAAATGTGATCCCGTCTTCCACACAACTCGACTAATTGTTTTACCTTCAAGACAAGTTGGACAAACATCTTCCTCTTCAGCCGATGTATAAACGAACCCAAACCCACTTGTTGCTTTTGCGGATGAAAGCTTAAGCGAACACATAGCTCGGAATTCTTTCGATCCTTCTTCACAAGCAGATACATTCCACTTATCTCCCGAAACCAAAGTTTCGGACTCCACGTCAATATCACCGCTTAGAGGTTCTGTTTCCTCGTGGGAATGACTTGATCCCTTCTCACGCCTTGAAACCATCCCATCGCGCTGCATACGGTGAAGTCTCGGTTCGGCATCATAAGGCAAGGGCCTTGGAGGAGACCGGAACATGTCAGCAAGGGAGTCATCGAGTGATGGAGATGTCACAGATCCTATCCCTTGGATGGAGTGAGGGAGGGCGTGAATCTCCCCTCTTTGGAATAGAGAAGTATACTGCAAAAAATAGGATAATGTACCCGTCATTATGCTTGATGATATCAATGTTATGTAGATTAGAGCCTCTCAGGTCGGTCTAGACAGACTTACATGTCCTAAATTGAAGTTGAACTAGTTTGTTCAATGTATACTATAAGACCTTAAGGTGATAATGGACATCACTGAAGTGAATAATCAACACTAGGGATAATTGCAAAAAAAAAAAAAGCATCCCGCGGTATTTGCAACTTGTTGCCCTCTGCTTTGATAATGACAAAAAGTGCCCTAAACTTGTCGTTTTGTTGCACTTTGTATTAAAATGATGATTGTATCCTCAAAGTTCAAAATTTTAAAATAATAAAATAAGGAACGAACCGCATATAATACTAGCAGAAATGTACTAAAAAACCATCACAGTTCATGACAGAGATAGAGACGAAGAAACGAACCGCATTCAGAAAGTTCTGTACAAAGCCACCGAGACACACACAGTTCCTATATAAGGAACTGTTTGGATTCATATAATCTTCAAGATCCTCAGCATGTAAACAGCAGCAAACAGCACCCATTGTGCCAGACTCAAATCTCTCTATCCACTTAAAACCCTCCAAAAAGGCGATTCTCTAATCTCATTGGCAGAGACCAGTGGCCAAACGGACTTTCTGAGGCAACAAAACACAGGTGGAAAAGTACCAGGAATGAGAGAGGACGCTAAGCTCGCAGAAGTCCTACTGCCTCCACGAACCGAGTACCCTCCCTCTTCTATTCACAAGCGCTGAATGTCTCTGCAATTTGTCTAGATATAATGTCAATCTATATCTTGATGACCTGCAAAACACAAGACAGTGAGCACTTACTCAAAGCATAGATCAATAAGAGGATCCAAACTGCAGTCCTTAAACTAAATAGCTAAGGTGCAACTTCATTAACACTACCACTTAGGCCTTTCGTAAAGGTTAGTGCATATCAATAACACACTGTCACATTTCGCTATCATCAAAAACTCACTCAAAAATCGGGTGTACCTGCCTGAAATCAGTGTTTTTTTTTGTTGCAAAACCCACCTTTTCAGTATTTTTTTTATGATATCGAAAAGGTCAAAGTGGGTATGTAAATTATGTTTTTCCAATAGCTAAAGTTGATCAATAACATCAAAACAACATCCATCCATCTCTAAAAACAATCCCCATAGATTCAACCTGAACAACAATGCATTCTTGTGATGATCAATAACAACAACAAAAACACCCAAGGAGAATCAAAATCAAAGCAACAATTAGTTTTTACAAACTTTTCCACTCTTCTCATTCCTAATAAATTATTGGATTATCTCCTAGTGTCCTCCAAAATCAGGACAATGGTCCTCTCCTTTAGTGATGAGAAACAGAAGAACATCAACAAACCTCGAATCGATTATGAAAAATCATTCCTTTTTTACACCAACCCACAAACAATCAACGACCCATCAAAATCGAGCAGAAAACTCACAAATATCAATACCCGAATACAAAAAAGGAGGCGAGATCGCCGCAGAAACACGCTTCGATCATCGAAACGAGGCACAATCACGAAGAAAAGGCAGAGAATTTCAATCGTGGGCAACAGAGCACACAAAAGTACCTGAACGAGGAAAATTAGATGAACCCAGAAAGGGAAAATCTCAAAGACGACTCGGAAACCGAATTGTGAAAACTGGGTAATTGCGTGTGAGTCGATTCTTCGGCTATGAATGGCTTGGATTAAAGCGTGTATCTGTGTTCCTGGTGGGGTTGGTGGTGGAATCAACCTAAGCTTAAAAGAAGGAAAAAGGAATCAAGGACTATATATGTATATAATACTCGATTGGGATATTGATTTTTTGGGCTTTTAGTGTATATTGGGGAGCTGCAGTGCCTGCAACGCTATAATAATGAGGTCGGCACTTTGTCTCGAGATGATATCCATGGAGGAAGAGGAGGTTGAGGGCTTTTTGGTCATTTCATTAGTGCCCTTGACATATTCTAATTTTGATTTTTTCTTTGTTTCCTATTTCCTCAGATATGGTTGGTCGCCTGGTTGACTTTTCTTTCCCTTTCAGGCTTTCCTTTATTGTGATGTTATTGAGGGTTCATCTTAGGGTCATTCGCACCCAATTTGGTCGGGTGGTGGCAATTAGAAAGATGGTCCATATGTTTTGACTCAATCGTCGTAATTTTCAAGTTCAATTTGATATTATGTTAGTGTTGTAAAAATAGGTTCAAATGGTTGTTTGGGTACTATTGTTTATAATGTCGATCTGGTTTTTCAAATTCGAATGGATCTAAGCAGGTGAGAGAAGTCTGAGCAGGTAAGACGGATCGGTTCTAGATCAAGACAAATCAAATTGTGAAAACTAGTCCTTGAGTAATCGTCATCAACACAACTTACGAAGGCTGAAAATACGGGTTTGGCCCGTTTGAAACTTAAAAGGTGGTGGACCGCAGTTGGACTGGATGCTCTCGTGCAGAACCAACGGTCTTCGCCCTCCCTAGAATAAGCTATGAAAACGTGAAAATGTCGGCTCCGAAAATGGTTGGGAGGTATCTTGTTGGTACTTGGTGGATCCATCGTCACCCTATAAGTCAGTGAGAAGGTGGTACTTGCATACCCCTCACCGACCCCAATGGTAATCATTAAGAAAGGCGAGGATGTTTGCCGACCACGCCAGTTTTCTTGATGCTCCATCCGAGTTCGTAGAGTCTTCCGACTCCAATCAAAAGATATACACAACTGGTTGTTCCCGAAGAACCGAGAGAAACCTAGTTACGGCGGGGTTCCATATTTTCCCTCATCATGAGCCCACGTGCTCATGTCCTCCAAGGACAGCCCTTAGCTATATGTCTCATTTGGTTGTAATCAAACAATGGTTAGATTATTCATACGGGAGGCACAAATGGGACTGTACCTCATATTCTGTCTCCTGAAACAAAAAAATTCCCAGCAGGAGTTGGTTAACATCAAGTCGTACCCGGATCCTCGTGAAGTCATCCCAACACATCTCGTCCTCGTCGTCATCAACTGTCATATGACCCTTATGCTCTCCCCACTTGTAATTCAAAAACTTGATTCCATGCACCCACCGGGAGGTTGGTGACCTGTATCTATACCAATAAGTGGGTCAAAGTTATTTCCCTAAGTCGCATGTGTGGCCAGAGATCCGCTAATACCACCAAAAACCGCAAGAAAAGCCTAGGTTTCTCCGGCTAGAATCCTCGCGCTCTCCCTTGTCGTCTGAAAGAAGAACGTCACTACATCATCCTCCAAAGGACAAACCACCATATATGGTATTCGTCACAACTCCTACAGCCAACCCACAAGAAGTTCCTAGTAGTAGTGGAAAATACGAGGTGTCATAACCCTCATAGTCAACGCACAAGCAAAACTCATGCCCCATCCACCCACATCTGTCTGCGGCACCACCACTTCCCAGATCGCCAAGCCCCCCATCTGACTACCTAGCTCTTCTAAGTCCTCCGATAAACTTGTTGGTCCTCATTTGTGGTCATACACCTCCATCGTCCGCCTTGTCTCCTCGGGGCCTACCGACCTGCCCAACGAGACGTCCAGTGGTCGCATGATACCCTTGAGATCTCTCTGAACTCTACATGGGATCCATCGCCCTTGTTGATTGGAACCTCGATACAACCAACTAACGTTGACATCCCTCTGATATCAACGAGGGATCTATAAAACGTTAAAGTCTTGGGTCTTGGCCCGATAGGAGATTACCGTGCGATACTTAGTGGAATCGGTTCCACTCCACGGTCAATGAAAAGGTAGTAATCGCAGACCCCTCACAGAATCTCTAATGCTCATTGAGATAGGGAAGGTGCCCAACACCCTCACCCGTATCCATGATGCGTTGGAAACGTCAATAGCCCTATCGTTTTTCTAAGGATAAGGATCTCGTGCCTTAGTAATCACCGTCCGGACTTACTTCGTCAATCTTCGTTCAAACATCGTCATCTTAACAATACCTTGAACCTACGTCGCGCCTAATTAGGATCATGTGGTAGTACGGCCCTCCTAGGCGTCGTTGTTGCTCCCAAGTTCCGAGCTAACCCCTTCTGGTCCTGCACCACGAGCGTCACCGAGACCAATAAACATGTAATAATATGATCTTTAATATTTTCTTCAATTTAATATGATTTTTAATTGAATGTACAATTGTAAAAGGATCAAAATGTATCAGTCTCCACCAAATTAATGTTTGGTAACTCTCTTGCTATCCTCTTTGGTTGACATCTCAACAATTCTTACAAGTACTGGTGTGATTGAGGTGGTCCGTAAATGGTCCTTTGTGTAATGACACATAAGCCCATAGAGCCCACATACATAGTTTCCATAAAAATAAAAACAAAAATGGCGGCTCAATGACGTTAGAGAGAAAATGATAAGCCTCTCTCTCCCTCTTCCCACCACCCCAAAGCTTCTTCCACCTCTCACTCCGGCCAGTTCTCACCGGAAAATCCTCTCTCCTCCGCCGCGGAACCAAACCCTCAACCTCCGGCTCGATGGGGCCAACCTCCGCCAAGCAATCTCGAACCTCGACCTCACGCCCCAACCAGACCTCACCACCTACTCCACCCTCCTCAAATCCTGCATCCGCACCCACAACTTCCGTCTCGGCAAGCTCCTCCACACCAAGCTCGCCCATTCCGGCCTCGAGCTCGACTCCGTCATGCTCAACACCCTCATCAGCTTGTACTCGAAAGCCACCGACTGGGAAACAGCGAATTCGATTTTCCGTGGGATGGGGAGTAAGAGGGACTTGGTTTCATGGAGCTCGATGATCGCTTGTTACGCGAATAATCGAATGAGATTCGAATCCATTTCTGTGTTTCTGGATATGTTGGGATCTGGGTTTGATCCGAATGAGTATTGCTTCTCAGCAGTGATTCGGGCTTGTTCTAGTAGAGAACATGTTTCGATTGGGGAAGCGATTATTGGATTTGCTGTGAAAAGTGGGTATTTTTCTGATATATGTGTTGGATGTGGATTGATTGATATGTTTGCAAAGGGTTGGGGGGATTTGGAGTCTGCATATAAGGTGTTTGATAAAATGCCTGAGAGGAATGTGGTTACTTGGACTTTGATGATAACTAGGTTTTCAGAGTTTGGTTTCAATTGGGATTCGGTTGATTTGTTTCTGGATATGTTATTGGGTGGGTACATGCCTGATCGGTTTACACTGAGTAGCATCATATCAGTGTGCTCTGAGGTGAAATCATTCTCATTCGGGCAGCAATTGCATTCATGGGCAATACGTTCGGGATTGGCCTCTGATGTATGTGTTGGGTGTAGCTTGGTGGACATGTATGCCAAGTGTGGCCTCAATGGCCTTGTTCATGATTCGAGGAAGGTGTTTGATCGGATGGAGGATCATAATGTTATGTCTTGGACTGCAATCATCACGGCTTATGCGCAATCTAAAGGATGTTCTTGGGAAGCTATTGATCTTTTTCGTGAAATGATTCAGGGTCATGTTCTACCTAATCATTTCACCATTTCCAGCACTCTCAAGGCTTGTGCAAATCTATCTGATTCACATATGGGTGAGCAAGTTCATGCTTATGCTGTAAAACTAGGTCGTGCATCTGATGATTGTGTGGGAAATTCTCTTATTAGCATGTATGCCTATTCGGGTAGAACAGGAGATGCCCGGAAAGCTTTTGACTTGATATTTGAGAAGAACTTGGTCTCTTACAATACAATTGTCGATGTGTATGTCAAGAATGTGAACTCTGCTAAAGCCTTTGAACTCTTTCAACAGGTTGAGGAAGTGGATGCTTACTCCTTTAGTAGTCTGTTGAGTGGAGCTGCAAGTACTGGTGCAATTGGGAAGGGTGAGCAAATTCACGCACGATCCTTGAAATCTGGATTGGGATCGAACCCGGTTGTTTGCAATGCCTTGATCTCTATGTACTCCAAGTGTGGGAACATAGAAGCCGGTCTTCAAGTCTTCAGTGGGATGGAAGATCCGAATATCATATCCTGGACATCAATCATCACTGGCCTTGCAAAACATGGATTTGCAACAAAGGCTTTGGAAATGTTCCACAGAATGCTCGAGGCAGGCACAGAGCCAAACGAGATCACATACATTGCTGTCCTGTCGGCTTGCAGCCACGTGGGGTTGGTATCCGAGGGATGGAAGTACTTCAACTCGATGCAGAAAGAACACGGGATTGTCCCCAGAATGGATCATTATGCATGTATGGTTGATTTACTGGGCCGGGCAGGGTCACTTGTTGAAGCCATTGAGTTCATCAACTCAATGCCATTCAAGGCCGATACCCTGGTCTGGCGCACATTCCTCGGGGCCTGCAGGATCCATGGGAACATCAAGCTCGGGGAGCATGCTGCAAAAATGATCCTCGAGCAGGAACCAGATGATCCTGCCGCTTATGTCTTACTATCGAACTTGTATGCCTCCAGTGGTCATTGGGCAGATGCAGCAAAAATCAGGAAGGACATGAAAGGGAGAAAGCTGACTAAAAACGCAGGGTGCAGCTGGATAGAGGTGGAGGACGAGGTGCATAAGTTCCACGTGGGGGAAACTTCACACCCACGAGCGCACGAGATATATGAAGAACTCGATCGGTTGTGTTTGAAGATCAAGGAGGCGGGTTATGTTCCGAATACTGAGTTTGTTCTTCACGACGTGGAAGATGAAGTAGGGGAACATTACTTGTTTCAGCATAGTGAGAAGATCGCAGTTGCGTTTGGTCTTATTAGCACGGCCAAGTTGAAACCTATTAGGATATTTAAGAATCTACGGGTTTGTGGAGATTGTCACAGTGCGATTAAGTATATTTCGAGGGTCACTGGGAGATTAATAGTGGTACGAGATTCGAACAGGTTTCATCACTTCAAGAATGGAACATGCTCCTGCAATGATTACTGGTGATAAACATGTAACTTGAAATCATTTCTAGATTTTTAGTCAACAGTTACTGAAGATTAGTTTCTTCACCCTTATAAGTCCCTTTTTTAGACAAAGGGATGGATTATGCACGTTTGGTAAACAAAAATTACGCTTCTAAATGACTCCGAGCTACTTTTCGTTTGTAAAACCGAAATTTTTAATGGAAATTAGTAATGTGACAATCATGTGACAATCACGTGGCTTTTATGTTTTTGGAAATAACATTTTCGACCTTTACATTATGTGTTTTGCAATTTGTAGCCCTTATTTATACATTTTTGCATGACTATTATATTTTTGGAAATAACATTTTTGTCCTTTACATTATGTGTTTTGCAATTTGTAGCCCTTATGTATACATTTTTGCATGACTACTTTCGGTTTTTTGCAGAAAAAGTAACCCTGTTAAGAGGTAACGGGTTTGCGGACAAAAAAATAGCTGGAGATGTTATTGACAAAACGGGCGTAGTTCATCGCAGGATTTGGTTGTCCCTAAAATAAATGTTTAAATTCTTACCTCAATGTTCAATCATTCAAGTCTATATACCATTTGCCTTAAACATAAGGGCAGAGGTTATCAACCCCCTACCATTTTTTATGGTTTGCAGCCGAAAAATAGTTGTGGATATCATTTATAAACAAAAAAATTACCGATAATATTTGCAAAACACGCACTGTTTACCGCAATTATCAGCCACCCATTATTTGTACTTACAAATTGTTAATCCCAACCAACTTATAATGAGTAGTTAAACAAGAAAAAACATTTCCGAAAATAAATGACAAATGAGGAGAATGAATATATATATAATCAACTCCAATCCTGAATCATCCATACTCAGTAGTCATCATGGACTAAATAGTGCACTATGATGGACCACATAACAAACATAGAATGAAAATGCTAGTATTACAAACAAAACTGGAGAATTAAAACGCTAATAGTCATCCCCTCTCGATATAACCTCTTTGCATGTTGGCCGGAGTAGGATGGTATGCTCAAACTGAGCTACGTAGCTACCTTTAGTATCACATAGGGGAGGATAAGGCTGCACCCAAATTCAAAACAATCAGCAACATATCATAATGAGGGGAGAACATTAGTAATCCAAGGGCAAGGAACTTATAAAAGTAGTCTAATCACCGAACAGTTGATGCAACCTGAATAATAGGGATATTTGCAAAAAAAATACCACGAGGTATTCGTTTTTTGTAACTTGTACCCCTCTTCTTTGATAATATTAATTACAAAAAAGTACCATGAACTTGTCTTTTGTTGCAATATGTATAAAAAGGACGATTCTTCCCACATAATTTAGATTTTAAAAATAACAAGTGAAAAACAAAAATCCAAATATTTATATGCCTTAATTTTCTTCCTCTTTGTACCATACAAAGAGTACGAAATTTAAGAGATGTGAAAATTGGGATTTAATGTTCTTTAAATATTTTTTCTGAAAATTAAATTTCCAAGGACAAAATTGTCATTTTGAGACAAATTCATACAAAATGCATAAAAAAAACAAGTCTGGGGCACTTTTTTACTATTATTATAAAAAGGGCTACAAGTTGCAAATGGTGCATACTCAGGGTACTTTTTTGTAATTACATCTGGATAATACTAGGGTCACTAAAATCAAAGACTGAATCATAATACAAGGAGCACAACCTTAGATGTACTCAATAATATCATATCAAAATAAGACTGATATTTTCTGAAAAATACCTGAACAATCCCAGAATCACATAGATTCTTTAGTGCCATCAAGTATTTAGTCTCTCCCAGTCGGTCTAAATATCGTCTGCAGAAGGCCAAAGTGGAAAAGTGCTTGTTTATTGTACCTAGAAGTTGCTTTGCTTTGGCCACCCTCAGTGGAACATGTCCAACATCAAAGTTTTTCATGTAATGGCTGCACTCTAGATCCTCTCTCACAAATCCTTTCCCTGCACATGTAGCCAATATTTGTTGCTTGGAATGTGCACAAATTGATGCTCTTACATAATCACACACAACTCTCAGCCAAAAAAAGATTTACCTGTTGAACCAAAAGTTTCGATAGCAAAAAATTCACCCTCTTCCATTTTTGTCTGCTCCCCTCCTTTCACAATGGGAACAGACTTTCCAGC
>JAYMTN010002363.1:0-11209 GCA_036897425.1 Erodium trifolium | reverse complement strand
GTAAGAACGACGAAAACAAATAGAGTGACAAACGAAGAAGAAGGGGAAAGATTTCATAATTGAGTCATGACTATTAAAAAGGAGGCCAATACGACATTATTTGGGCATTTGAGATAAGTGACATGACGTTTTACCCAGGTTGTTCTTCTTCTCTAACCCTATCACATACAGGGAAGGTTTTAGCAGCAGAGACAGGGAATCGATGAACAATGGGTATTTCCTTAGCTTAGCATATCAATAGCTATAGTGTAGGAGTTTATTGCATTGAGTAGCTGTAGTGATACCATTAAGAGGTGTCTTATATCTGTAGTTGTTCCTATCAATCAACCATTTGGTTTCTCTGTTATTGTTCTCATGATTCCATACACAATCGCGACAGTGGTATCAAAGCCTTCCTTCCTGCAACTTGTGGAGACGATGCGTGCGATTCTACGAGTGGTAGGTTTGGATGATGCTCTGTGTGTTGTGAAATGTCTGGTGAACAAGGGGTTTTTTTTATTGCAGGTGGGGGGTACTCCAGAGATTGAATTGTCAAGGCAGCTTGGTGGAATGACAAATAGGAAATTGGAGGAATGGGCTGGTGCGTGCATAGTATTCAAAGGAATGCCAGACGTAAACTTTAAGGTATCTAGATTATTTCTCTATGTCTTTTGCTGTCAAATTTTGGTTGTTGAATGCTTTAATATTCTTCATTGACCAATTGGTATCGGTATAAAGAGTTATGATCGTGAGTGTGCTATTGTGATGGTTATTGTACATCAGTGTGTGTGGATGGAAATAATGAATTTTTTGTTCTACTCTAGTGGAAGTTCAAAATCCGGGTTTAAATATAGAGGTTTTAGTTTCAAAAGCCAAAACTCATGGTTATTACGATGTTGTTGAAGCTCGTGAAATAGAGAAGGAGAATGGGGTTTCTTCAGTGACTGAACTTTCAGTGGAAGCCCAAAATGGTAGATATGTGGCTTAATTGGGTTATCTTACTACTGCTACACTTAATTATTTGGATGTTTTTCAAATGGTAGATGAAAACTTAAATAACTTCGAAGCAATTGAAGGAGAGAAAAGCACACATGTGACTAAAGATTCAGTAGAAAATCAAAAAGCGAGAGAGGAGACTGGGTGGTATTTGGGAGTCAATGAGGTTGGGTTGGCCATAATAGTTGGGGGCATGGGCAACTAAATTTTTTTATCAAGAAATGGTGCGTGGAGATCAGTGAATTATGCATTGATTTTCCTTGCAACAAGTATAGTGAACGGGGGGTTCTTGAATTGTCATATCTCAAGCTGATTAATATGGAAATTGTGCAACCAGCCTATGATAGTGTCAACTTGAAGACTCTCGATCTAACGCGCTGCCTATCCATCTATGATGCAATAATAATGCTTGAAAAAGAAAATATTGCTCATACTTGCTTGAATTGGTTGAGAAGATGTAGAAAAGAGATGACGAATAAAAACACTAAGAGATACTTGATTGATGTTGTGAGTGTCAGAAAATAGCTTTGTTGAGCTGAGAAACTGATAAGTTGCCTGTGGGAGGGGAGTTTGGACACACATGACTATTTCGATAAGCCACATACTCAAACTTGTTCGTGGAAGCCCATTTTTCATTTAAATTATGAGTTTTATGTTACTGAGAATCGAAAGCTAAGAATCTACATGAGTCGGGAAGATGTGATGAAGAAGCATGCTCTGTTATTTCTTCTAATCAAATCAGTTTTAAGGTTCAGTTGTGTCTGCATCCCTATACCAAGGAAGGGAGAAAGCTTTCAAACCCATGTTATTATCATGAAGAAGACTTGACTATAGTGCTTACATTTGATTCTTTAATCAGATTCTCTACAAATTATGAGCTTGTGTGTGCCATGGATAATGGCCTTGTTTGTTTTGAGATTTGCTCCTCGAGGACGAGTACTTGGAGGGTTCATGATAATTTGTGCAGCGAATTGGATGCTTAAAGTTCAAAAGGTGGTGGGTTCTACGTGAATGGATACGCTTTTCATGTAACTTGAATGTTATTTTTTGGTGAGCAACTTCAATAAAGAAGCTTGAGGACAAGCTTTTTTAGAAAAGAGAGACGGTGCATCCAATAGCAAAAGAAGTTGGACGCTAGAAGTTATGGTAAATAATAATCTATTTGTGAGGGCAGCTGTCAATTTCTTGGAAAGGTGAAGGGTGTTAAGCACTTAGGGCCAACACAACTAATGTTCTACTTCACTATAGTCACCTATATTTTGTACTCTAATCTTGAAATGAAGCTTGCAGGTTCTTTTGTTAGTGAACGACTTCAACAAACAAGCTTGAGACTTAATAAGACTTGGACTATCTTTTTTCTGTGTTCAAGCTTGAGATCAAGGGGATGGTTTGTCATGATTGAGTCATGACTATTAAAAAGGAGGCCAATACGACATCGTTTGGTATAAGTGATGGGTTGGCTTAAACGGTAGCGTTTTACCCATGTTGTGCTTCTTCTACAATCCTATCACATATAAGAAAGGTTTTGGCAACAGAGACAGTGAATCGATGAAAAATGCGTATTTCCTTAGCTTAGCATATTAGTAGCTGTAGTGTCCTCCTACAAGCTTCCAATCCCTCTGCATAAAACAACACTTGTACTCCTGGTTTTGTATTTATTATTGGATAAATGAAGAAATATTTGTGTTTGGAGTACAAGATATATTTAAGTAATTTTTGTTTTGGTGTAAGGGATTGGATAAAGAGAAAATGGATTCTGCTAGCATACATTTTCTACCTCCATATTTATATTAATATTTGTCTCCCATAAAAATAATTAATATGGTTGCACCGTATATGACAAGTTTTCTCTCTTGACCTTGCACCACACGAGACAACTTGGCCATGGCTCTATTCTGCCCGAGCACAACAACAACGAAACTGCGGGATGCAATCCTCAATCATAGAATTGCCTGGCAGAGCAGCGGCGACAACCGTTCGATGTGGGCGACGAGAGGCGAGTCCGACAATGGCCTTTCTTCTCTGTCCGAGCACAGCCACGGTAATTTTCTATTTAGTCTAAGAGACTTTATTTTGAGCATAAGAGATTATGAAGAGCCTTCAAAGCTGATCCAAAATCGATCCCATCAACGAATGGTTTCGATCTGTCGAGGTTTGGTATTGGTACAACTCTACCAGCCGAACACCTGCACAAATCGTTTGAGACAGGTCTCGAAGCAATACAGACGGTGGATTTGGGATCCGGGAGGAGGGACGATAGGTTGGGGTCTGTCTCCGCGGCATCCACGGCCGGAAGAATCGAGTTTGGACAGATCCTTTTGGGATATGTTTGTTTTGGACAGGCCGTCGGGATGGGTCGATCCGATAATGTTCTACGGAGGTCAGAGTGATCTGTTTCTGCGAGAAGTATCGATGTCACAGCCGGAGCATGCTCCGTTGTCCTTATCGCATCTAAACCAAGGCTCGTCTCAGAGAGGGACATCTCAGGCGATCCCGATAAATCAAGACGATGGGAAGACAATACTAGATCGCCCCACTACACAAGTTACGAGCTCCAGAAGAACTGACATCGCATGATCTATCAATTTTTATGTTCGTCCTTGTGTTTATTTGTCGTTTTTATTGTCTACAATGTAAAGTAGGTTACTAATACGGGTCAAAGTGCGCCAGACACCCTACGGAGGGCTTGAACATATATTGATCTCAGGGTCAGGGACCCATTTTCTGTTTTCATTCGTGTTATTATGATTAATAAAACTCCAATGTTCCCCTTCAAAAAAAAAACATTTGTCTCCCATCGTTTACCGGAATAAGATAACCATATACTAATATAAGACCAATGGTTTTAAATGAAGACCTAAGATCTAGGGCGGACAAGGTTGGCTAACTTAAAAGTGTTGAGGCTTGAGAAGGCCCAATCGAGTCCAGTAGGTTAAACTGACCACTGATTTAATATATCTTGGACCGGTCTCCGACCAACAATCATCCAGTTGTAAGAATTTTCCATTGAAAACCGCCGATTGCGATCTTTATGATGGCGGATATGGTCGGTTTCAGTCGGGAATCCGACTGTTAATTTTGTTGTCCTCCCCTAACTATAGTTACCTCTCCCAACAGATCAAGCTTGTAGTAGTCGTGTCATGTAATAGTTAATTTTCTTGTACTTGTGAGCATCACCCATCAATACCCGAAGATTCGGGTCCCGTCAACTACGTCTGCTGGAAAGCTCCAGCACTCTTTGCTGTCTCTAGTCATTTGCGCAGTATTCGTAGATGAATTATTACAAGTATTTTTGTTGAGAATAAAACAAGAAATCCAACTCTAACTTAATTGTATGAGACTATAGACTTTAAATCTTCCATGTCCGCTTATTGAGGAGACTTTTCAAAAAGAAGCCTTTTATGGTCGACCAATTAATGTTGTTCGTCCTGTGGCCTCTGTTTTCTTTTCGAAAATAAGATTCTTTTAGATTAAATTTGCATTGCTGAAAAAAAAAAAACAACAACCTGCAATGGTTAAGCTTCTCTCCCTCAGTCTTAATCTGACATCAGATTAACAAAAAGAGTAACATAATTCACAACTTATTAGATAATCTTCTGGGTTTGGGTATCCCAAATATTATATTAATAAACTTGTGCTCACCAACAACAATGTTGCAGATGAAGCTCCTCCATATAATACAAGCTTCCCTGAAAAACTCAAGTCCAGTTAGAACCCCCATTTGTGCCCATTTACATTAAAGGTTTGATAAAATCCCATATGAAGCCTTTTTAAATATCCACCCAAACGTATTAAATTAAACCCACAAAATATAATGCACACTCACACCACTAGACACCAAGTGGTGGGACTCTACAGGGCCAGTTGAAAATGAAAGCTACTGATAAAGACCATCTGAAAATAAATAAATAAATAAATACATGTATATAGTATCAAACACAAATAAAAGCTACAATCAACATCATGATTCAAGGGCAAGGTTTATGCTCTGTTACTAGAAAATTCCAAACAAGAAAGTTTAACCAGTCCCACACTCCACCAGTCCCTCTCTTTCTCTCAACAAATTGACCAAACTGCAACTTTACAAATTAGGATGGCAAAATGATTCAAACCCGACCCGTACTGGATTTATAAAAATATCATTTTACTCATATCTTGATATTTAATTATGGGATAATAGCAAAAAAATATTCTTAAGTTTTGGACTCTAGCAGATTGATGCCCTGAGGTTTTAAGTGGAACAAAAAAGAGCTATAACTTCTTCTTTTTTGGTGCAGATTGGGTCTGTGAACTTCTTTTTAAACTGCACCATCAATTTCTTCAGACCTCATCCTAGTTTTGGACTCAAGCAGATTAACAGAAAAAGTGTCTTAAACTTTCCTTTGAGTTAAAAAAAATCTAAAAATCCAATTTTTTTCTAAAATAATGAACAAAAAATAGATGAGTTTTTCATATTTGGTATTTTATAAATAATAAATTCTAGGGGTGAAAATTTAAAATTTAAAATTTTTAAGCATAATATTTAATAACATTGTATTGAAAATATGATTTTTTTTAAATATAAATATATATACCCTAAATCAAAATATTTAATACATAAAAAATAGGGAAGAAAATTTATTTATTTTTGAAGTATAATATTCGCTATTTTGAAGGGCTGTTTTTGACTTTTCATTCATTTTTAATGGATTTAGTAACAATGCACCAAAAAAAAATTGAGGGCACTTTTTTTTTTTTTTTTTACAATTATCCCTTATTTAATTTCAATGTTTTTCAGGTTTCTCTCTTACCCTATGGGGTTGAGGTCGGATGACAAAATAAATTCAAGGATTAACAAAGCTGCCTAGTTGTGATCCCTAGACTAGACAAGAATATGGTCAATGCGCCATATGCATCCAAAACTAGGATGAGGTCCGAAGAAGGTTCATGGATAGAAGTGTTGAAGACTTAGGATGAGGTCTGAAGAATGTTCATAGCTAGAATAGGAGTGTTGAAGACTCTGAAAGTGAGAGTGATGGTGATGACCAAGTCATAATCTTGTACCATATAGGTAGAGGGAATACAATATGACAAGCACTATGCAATTATGCATGGTGGGTCGTCTTTGCTACTTGCCCATTTGGCTTACCCCAACTCTACATTTCTCCACACGTTTAGTAAAAGGGATGGAGATCTCTAAATTCTAATTCCTCTCCCTCTTCCTGTTCTTACATAACATGGATATTTCAGAGACTGATACAAAGAACGTACCCGGTAAGCACATGATGATCCGGCTGTGGATTCTGCTGGTTTTATGCTTTTTGCTGTTCTGGATCGGTCTCAGTATCATGCAGAGAGAACGTGTTTCCAAGAGTGTAGGGAGTGTGTATATTGATGGACAAGCTGCCATAGCAACAACAGACCATGATTTCATTTGTGCCACTTTGGATTGGTGGCCGCCTGATAAGTGTGACTACGGGACTTGCAGCTGGGGTACAGCTAGTATTCTCAATCTGGTAAGCTCATCTCCGCCCACCCCAAGTGCTCTATGTTTTTTCTCACTCTGCTCATCTTCTTCTTCCTTCATGCAGGATCTTACCAACCCAATTCTGTTAAACGCTGTCAAAGGTATGATAAAAACAAGGAATAATTGCAAAAAAACATATCATTTTTGTAAAAGTATCCTGAATATGCCTTTCTGTTGCACTTTACATAAAGTTGTTTCAAAATGATGAGTTACTCTTGAAAATTTCACTGCATTTAATTTTGTTCCTCTTTGGACGTATACAGAGGAAGAAAATTACCGGAGATGAAAATTTTGGATTTTTGTCTTTTACTTATTATTATTATAGGGGAAAATCGTCATTTGGATTTTTTCTTACACAAAGTGCAACAAAAAGGCAAGTTCATGGCACTTTTTTGCAATTATCACTGAAAACAATCATAATAAGCTTACTTGATACAATGATTTAGCTTAATCTACTATTTGTGCGTACCTTATATGAACATGAACAGAGTTTGTATCTGCATCACAGCCTTTTCTCCCTTGAAAGTGAGAATAGGCGGCACATTACAGGACAGAGCTATATATGGAGTGGAGGCAAATGGAAACCAAGGAGCATGCAGCAAGTTCGTTAAAGACACCTCACTGCTTCTGGGTTTCTCACAGGGTTGCTTATCCATGTCTCGTTGGGACGAACTCAATACCTTCTTCGAGAAAACTGGGTATGTTTGTCAGGACTGATACCTCTCACTTCCAATAGGAATAACAATAAGCAATTGATTCAACTGCAAGAAGATAGAGTTATTGTTTTCTTGAAATACATACAGGGCTATGGTTACTTTTGGGTTGAATGCACTGTACCAGAGGGCCATCACTTCAGATGGATCTGCGAAAGGACCTTGGAATTCTAGTAACGCTGAATCGCTAATCCGCTATACCGTCAACAAAGGCTACAATATCTCTGGTTGGGAGCTGGGTAATCTCTCTTATCTTGTGTAAGCCTGATCAAGAAACAGATGATGATCAGTACAGAATTTTAGTATACAGCAATCATCAAATTAAATTTCTGCAAAAGCATGATATATGATGTCACTCTCTTCGGCAGGAAATGAACTAAGTGGGAATGGAACTGGAGCCAGAATTGCAGCTGACCAATATGCAGCCGACATAAACTCTCTCCAGAACATGGTGCACGATATCTATAGAGGACTTGAAGCTAAACCTCTTGTCCTAGCACCAGGAGGATTCTTTGATGCAAACTGGTTCACTGAATTTATGGACAAAACAACTCAAAGTCTACAAGTAGTCACTCATCACATCTATAACCTCGGTCCAGGTACATCGACACAGTAAATTACAAACAGAATTTGTGCATACCCTTTCAGATTTTGATCTTTTGCTACCAGGACAAGCAGATTTTCATATTGATATGAAGACCTCAGCCATCAGAAAGTACAACCTAGCAAAAACATACTTCACCTAAACAAAATTACTTTCTGGTGCATAGGTGTTGATGAGCACCTTGTTGAAAAGATCCTAAATCCGTCCTACCTCGACAGTGGATCACAACCCTTCAGAAGCCTCCAAGGCATTCTGAAGAATTCTGAAACTTCAGCAGTCGCATGGGTAGGAGAAGCTGGAGGCGTTTTTAATAGTGGCAAGAATCATGTCACTAACACATTTGTATTCAGTTTCTGGTAAGCTTGCCCTAACCTCTTCTGCAACAATATTCAGGTTTTAACTTTCAATTAATTGGTGGAGATTGACCCACTTCACAAAAAGCAGGTACTTGGATCAGCTTGGAATGGCATCATCTTATGATACCAAAACATATTGTAGACAAACATTGATTGGTGGAAATTATGGTCTACTGAACACTGCCACTTTCGTCCCAAACCCAGATTATTACAGGTTTGACTCTTTAGGTTCAAACTAAATTATGATTCATGCGAAATGAATGTTTCAAATGAAGCTCAATCTAGAAGTAAGTCTATTTTTTTTTTAACTATTGGTTTGCTGACAAAATCACTCTCTTTAAAATTGGCTTTCAATATACAAATCATTTTTTTCAGTTCAACAATTTAGTAACAGAACCTTGAAAGCTCTCGAGGTTAAAAATTAGGTACTTCACAGAAAACTTTAAACTTGTATATATTGCTCAATGAAGTTGGTAAAAATCAAGGAAACTTGAATGCCTGTCACCTTTTTTTTGGACTAAATTTAAGATAAAATGTAAATGATAGATTCCTCAATGAACTTTTGATTTCATATTCGCAGTGCACTTCTTTGGCATCGCTTAATGGGAAGCAAAGTTCTGAAGACAACCTTCTCTGGGACTGGGAAAATTCGTGCCTACACCCACTGTTCAAAGAATTCTGTATGTAGTTATATATTGACATGAAAAATACAAAATATACTAAGCTAACACATTAGCTCTACATCATTGCAGCGAGGAATCACACTGCTTTTGATCAATCTTGATGGTAAAACTAGATTTCAAGTCCATGTCTCAACTGGAAATGATTCCAGCAATGCGACTTTGACTTTGCAGCCAGACCACCCAAGTCTAGGTGGAAATGCTACTACAATCTCTCGAAGTTCTAAAATTGAAGATGATGAAAGAGAAGAATACCACTTAACAGCCAAAAATGGAGACTTGCACAGTCAAACAATGCTTCTAAATGGAAAAGAACTATCAGTAAGTTCATCTGGCCTTATACCTCCTTTGGAGCCGAAAAATGAGAGAATGTCAGCTCCAATTACAATGGCACCTTTCTCCATTGTATTTGTTCAGTTTCCGAATATCAATGTTACAGCATGCACATAGGTTTTGCCAAAATTGTAGAGGAAATAGGTAAACTCTCAATTTATGAATTGTACAGGTCCAAATTTATGAAGGGGTTTGTTTATCATCATTAAGAATAAAATATAAAGAGGTTACAAGAAAAATGGCTCAAGCTGATTCAACACTGCATTGTAGAATAGGCATGACAAAAGTTTGACAAGAGACACCATCTAACAAACAAGTAAGTAGCTTTATTATGCTTCACAAACATTTGAAATAAGACCGTAACAAACTATTACTATCAGCAATTCATTTCAGAATATGATATGAAAGCAAATACAACAAGAAAGTAAGAGATCCATGCTTTTACCCTTGCTGCAATGTTCCATCCACGAAATCTTCTAGATCCATCTCCAAGGGAAAAAACCTACAACCTGAAACAAGCACGACAGAAGTAATAACTTCAGAACATATAATAAATTAAAGACTATTACCTAGAACTCAACCTTAAACTGTTTATGGTGCCAGTAATTTGCAATCATTTGTCTCTAACCCGTTAGTAGTGGATGCCCGACCCGATATAAGGGTCCAGTTTTAATAGATTTACAGTCTCTAAACCTAGGGTATGCTGAAAATAATCATTTGTGCACAGAGTTAATACTTGGGAATTACCTGAATTGGTCCTGGAGCCCTCGCAAAACTAAGCCTCCCAGCTATTTTTCTGTACTAGTGAAATATGCAAGGAAAACATAAGTTTTGTCAGGCTTTTCTAAATTAGAACCCAAGCAATAAGAAAATGGGGATTACTATCCTGTTGGACATGTCTTCAATAATAATGAATTCCACATGAATAAAATTAAACCATTACAAGAGATCCATTAGTGATTAATGATCATTCAGAAGAACAAATGTGAATGATACAAAACCAATCGTGTGAATATTAGTTTAGCTGAAATGAATGTACAGAATTTTGGGGATAAAATGTTATAAATTTCCTCCTCTGCACCCGTTTTCTCTCCTTCTCCATATTTTGTAAACATGTCTCATTATACACTCAAGTCTGGCACCAATAGCCCTGCACATAATGACAACTTATTGTGATTCATGACTAAAGAGCATGATGTGAAATTAATCCCCTAACAATTGCATAGCTAATATGTGATATTCTCTAATCATTATACTGCTGCTGAAACTTCTCTGAGGGTCACTTAATCTCGGCTTCTAGTTGATAAATCGACCCTTCAAAGGACAATACACTCCAGAATCCCTCTTTATGAGATAAATCCCTTCCACCCCATCTTAACTACAGGAGCGTGGATGCCACTCAAGGTGCAGCAATTTGCTGCTCTTGCAGTGCAGATGGGATGGTTGGTCTCCATGTTGTTCCTTCTGGACTGTCCATCAGAGCAACACCGACTGCAGCCAACTCTTTCCTAATAGCATCGCCCTTCTCATACTCCTTGTTCACTCTTGCTGAAGTCCTTTCTTCAATTTTCTGCAAAACTTGTTCTTCGGTCAACTTTGCACGTTTCAAGGCTTTTTCCTTTAGCTGCTCCAGAACCTGCAGCATGAAGATAATAAATATGAACCACAAAATATGCATACAACTCATATCACAAAATGGGAATGTTACTGGTACTACATGACATTTAATAACCAGAAAGTAATTGGGCTAGTAGAACTGAAGAAATCAGAAACTAGTAAAGTATTAACAGCAAAACTAAACTAGATTAAGGAGAATATTCTGGAAAATGATTAATAGAATAATGTTAGAAAAGTAGTGGTGTCTCATCTTTGGATAACCTGTGCTAGTTTTGAGAATAACTTAAAAAAAATTTAAGATGAAACACAAAATATAAATAATTAGATGGGTTAAATATTGAAACTTACTCGTAACTACTGGTCACAAACACTACACTACCCAACGTTTCAAAATGACAAATGCACTACCTTAAGTATTGGTCACG
>JAYMTN010002362.1:0-11209 GCA_036897425.1 Erodium trifolium | reverse complement strand
ATTAAACTTATTATTTTGTCAAATATTTTATTATTTCACCGTCACGTCTCAAGTTCGGTCAAAACCAGATTTGGGGCGTGACAATTGCCAAATTTGAAGCCACCAAATTTATCCTCCCTTGCTCCTTTGCATATCACTTGATGCAAACCTTCACCAACAATAGCAAATAGAAGAGGTGACTAGGGGCTGCCTTGTCTGATGCCTCTCCCCTTAGAAAATTCATCTGATTGAGAGCCATTGATAAGAACTGAGATCTAAAGCAATTTCTCGTCCATCTTCTCCAAATAATATTGAAACCCATTTCTACAAGGCAATGATCCAGGTAGTCCCAATTTATTGAATCAAAGGCCTTTTCAAAGTCAAGTTTTATGATAATAGTCTGCTCCTTTGATTTTTTATTGGAGTGGACTAATTCAATTGCAATTAGCACAACATTAAGGATTTGTCTGACTTGTATGAAGCCAGTTTGGGTATCACTGACAACATCACCAATAACTTCTTTGAGTCTTCTAGAGAGAACTTTGGCCAGAATTTTGTAAGAGTCTGGTACAAGGCTTATAGGTCTGAACTCAAAGAAGTGAGTGGGATGATCCACTTTAGGAATCAAGGCCAAAAGAGTAGCAATGTTTCCCTTTCTCACAATGTAGTGAGAGTGGAAAGCATGCATGAAATTTATAAAATCTTGCTTGATTATTGCCCAACATGACTACAAGAATTTAAGTGTAAAGCCATCAGCTCCAGGAGCCTTTGATCGAAGGCCAGTTCAAGATTTGAGGTCTGGGAGGGTGTGAGCCTCTTGAAAGGAAGTTGGGGCAATCCCCAGAGTTCATGCTCATGTGTCTTGAAATGATTGCTGAAGAATTCTACAGCCTTGGCCTTCATCACTTCTAATGATACTTTGAAAGAATAGTTTTCAATATAAAATATCACTTCTAATGGCTAATGTTTATCTTTTAATGGTATTGGTTTTGAATACATTGTCCGCAAGAAGAGAATGAAGGAATTTGCTATGTATTTGCACTCCTATGAATTGTTAGACTAAACGGCTATCAACAGTCCATTATGTCAGTTAATACTGCATATTATAAGCCCACTGAAAGTTTGGGAGTCTGCTATCGTGGTTCGGCTGAGGAAGGCTTCAAGAAGGTTGAAGCAACGTTGAGTCCTCACTATAGTGGCAGAGCGTCTTGCCCCATTGGGGTTCCTTGATTCCCTTTTCTTTCTTGTTGCTGTTATTGCTTTAGCCCTGATCCGCTTTTAGGTTTTGGATTCCTTACTTTGTACTTGTTGCATCATTTATAAAATTTCTCTTTGATCAAAAAAAAACCTTACCCATTAGCATGCTGTAAAATTATAGACTGTAGGTGAATTTTTATCAATCAAGCTGAGAGAGGAGAGATAATTTTTTTAATATTTTTTTATTCTATTAGCATCTCCCTATCAACATCAATCAAACTATACGACTGCGGATGCTCTCAGTGTGGATAAAAGTAATTAACACTAGAAAATACAACCATATCATTTTTTCAAAACATAAAAATAAACACTAGAACATTATTGCATACAAGGATGAAGGATCATGTCCTAATACAGCATGAAACCAAATAAAACCAGCTTTGGTTGTAGCTAAGCCGGTTTTGGTTAACAAAAGTTGAGAAACTATAGCTACAACTACGAGCAGAACAACAGAAGTCAAAGCTTCCAAGCTGGTAAACACAAGGATAACACCATGGGAAGCAAGGTCTCCGAAACCATTAAAAGTCTTCACCATCTTAGCTTTGCCGGAAAATACTACAATGAATACATACAAGAAAGATTAGCAACAAAATATTTCAAGTTGTGGATAGATTCGTTAGCTCCTCACCTTCTCAATGAGCGAGAGATAGTACGGCTTCACCTCTTCCACATTGATCCTAACTTTGCTTTTGCTGTAAAGGTCGTATTTGCTGCATAAACGGCACAATAATAAGTTACCAACATATATAACAAAGTAACCAATGCTCCTGTTTGTATCGAGGGTTCGCCCTTGTCCTTCGGCTTCACTTTGAAGTTGTTGGATTTTAAATAAAAAAAGCTGTTGATAAAAAAAAAAGGGAATCCAATTTGATTACTTGAATACGTGAAGCCACTCTAGATTCTCGAAATCCTCCTCGTTCATTAAGTGCTTGTAAGCGCCCGACTTGTGTAACGCTGCAAGATTTGGATATATAGTTAGTTCAATCCTTTAAAAATAAATTGCCAGGAAGTTTGTTGTTATGCTAACCATAGAAGGAGTGGTAACGTATGATGAAAAGTGCTGCAGAGGGCAGAGTTGTGTTGTTCTCCGTGGCTACCTGAATATTTTGGAACACAAAAACCAGGTTTCACATCACAGTAGTTCCTTAAAAAACAAACACTAACGTTTTTTTTTTTTTTTTGTTTGAGATAATTAAGGTTATTAAGTCTTGAAGTGTAGTACCAGGTACATGTAGTCATCATGCCCCCAAGACATGATCACATTGTTGAGACCACACCCTTGTGAGTAAACTCCATTCTTGGTGTTGAAAGCAGGATTGTTGTAGTCTGGATTTTCTTTAAAATACTGTCGCAAAAATCAAAATCTGATAAAAAAATTTAGAGAGAAGATGATTTGTGCTTATTTTAACGGGCGAGTTTTTGTACCTTGTGATGGACAATTGATTGATCAAAAGCACAACCAACAGGGTATGTGTCACCTACAATTACAAATACAAATACAATGATGAGTGTAGTCACATGTGACCAAAATGTGAAATAGCAATAAATAAGTGAGACTGACCCACAACTGCCCATTGGGGTAGGGCTCCAAAGCTAGGAAGAAGAAGCACCTTCCCTAAGTCTAGAAACAAACAACAAAAATCTCATTCTTGGTGTTGTTAAGGAGGCAAATGATAGTTTAATTAAGATTAGTGAAGATAATTAATGATACCATGGATGAGACCAGTCAAGTGAAGCCAGTCTTGAGCTGGGTAGTCTTTTCTGATGGCCTCAGCAGTCTGCAAGAGATGCTCAATCTGGGGTTCATCAAGATCAGGATCACTCTCATCAACCACATCATTCAGGAGCTCACAACATTCCCATATGCTCATCTCCACCCTATTAACCTGTCCATACTCCCACCTCATCTTTCTCACCTAACAATAACACAATCAAATCATTTACTTATAAAATTTACTGTCACATCTCACAAGTCACAACATAAGAAATAGCAAGCAACTTTTCTTTTCTTTTCTCTTACAAAATCATAGGTCTGGTTGATGTGATTGGTCCTGTAGAAATTCTCCACAACCCCTTTCCTTTCACTCTCAGCATCATAGTCCCTGTTTTTATCAAGACACAGAAGCCTATTTTATCGTGGACAGGCCCATATTTGCAAGAAAGAGCTCTAAAGAAATGGTTGTTTTGGGCCTGGCCCGAGGACCTCTAGGATTGATCTCCTTTTGTCTATTCATCTTTTATACTAAAACCGAATTAACTTCAAAAATTAGATATTAATTAAGTTTTTCTAGTGATTGAATATTTAAACGAGGTAAAGAGATTGCGAATAACCTAAAAACGTGGCCAAATGAGTTGATCCGAGGCACCGTAAATCCACAATCCAATCCCAATTCCTCCTTATCAGCAGGATGATCCTGCTTTTGCTCTGCTCTATCACCTTCACCTGTTTAATTTTATCAAACAAAGTAATAACAACAATAATAAGTAGGTATGATACTAAATGGAAAAATAAACCAAAGATTTAAAATATGAAATTACCAAACTGGGCCTGCTCAACCAGAATGGTCATGTTGAATACAATAGATAAATAGAGAGGAGAGAATGGGTGTTGGTTGCATTGTAAAGATTTTGGTATTTATAATTGCCCGGACTGTCCTTCCCTGAGAATTCGGAGTTCATGAGTCCTTCCATGAAAAATCTATATAACTTCTCTTTTATTTTTATATTATTATTAAAAACACGATAAAGAACAGTATTTTTTCGAAAAGAAAAATAGTATTAGCTGGTCCATAAAAAATACCACGCAAAGCAAGTTGGCAACTACGACTACGAGGTCGTGTTTCACTTTTACTTTATCATATTATTTATTCATTAGATTATTATTATATTTTCATATAATAACGTTATCTTTTGGTTTGTGGGTCCTACTGGGGTCTGACCAAGTCCCAGGTGACGTGGCGTCAAACACAAGTCGGTACCTCACAACTGCGTTATCGTATCGGCCTAAGTTTAGATATTTGGGTAACGCCACACCGCCGCCACTGATGAATGCTGGCCGTTCATTTTGCTGCGGGGATACGTGTCGTCCCGTCAGAAACACACGTGGATTGATCAGTGACACGTGCGGGGGTCGAGAACACGCGTTGTGTAATGCAGCCGCAGAGACAGGCTGTGTGTGAGCTAAAATTTTGTATCGGTTATAAACGGAAAGAGTTAGGTACTCAACTGCAAATACCAAAGACTCGAGGTACTCGAACAAGTCCTCCAATTAATACTTGTTCGTTTTGTACTATGTTAAATCTAACAAACGAAAGATTTTATCCAGAACTTGACATTTCAGAACAGTTTAGGGATCATTAGAAATCTTTATTCTGTCCTTGATAGCAATTTCTGTCATGGAGATTAGCTTAATCCTGATACCAAAAGATTGGACAAGACAAGCCACATTTGTAGAATTTAGCACTACGCTTCATGAACTGCCACGAATATGGAACATAAAAGGAAACTTCTCTTCCTCTTATCCACACAGCCAGCACATAAGCTATTTACAGTTTTTAAACAGAAAAATCTTCATTACCAGATTTCCTTGCCATTGTGTATGATAAGGACTAATTTGAGATTAGTTACAAGCTATGAAGTTAAATAACAATATCAGAACTTTAACCAATATCAATAGACCATTTGGTCACAAAAATCTTGTATCATTGACAGCTAGAAGATTTGCTGGTACAGCATACTACAAGGTTGCGCTTTTTCTTTCTTTCACATATTGTTGCTTCTTTCTTCTACTTGAGCTTGGGATTGGATTCAAAATGGTTTTTCCCACTTCAGAATTTCATTCTTTTTGCTGGACCTTGATCGATAATGGGATCAACAGAAGGAGGTTGAGCTTCGGCTTCCTGGGCTTCAGGAGCTTTTTCACCTTCTGCAGTGGCCGGAGGGACATAACCTTCTGGAAATGGTGGTGGAGGTGGGGCTGGAGGCAGCTGCATTAATACAGAACAAAGACGTGTAGTGAAGGAATTGCAATGAAATATAACCTAACCAAAGCTTGCTTGTCCAACTGGTCAAGCACTTGAACTTGGGTTAGGCTTCTTTCGATCTAGCTCTTTGGGCCTCTCTTTCTATTCTGCCCTTGTAGGGCTTCTCTCAAGGTGGGGGTCAAAAATATTTGGGTACCCTTTTGCTTCTACATAAGTAAAGGTTGAGACCAAAATTGTTTGATAAATCAACCTTAAAAGATTCCTTAAGAATAAAAAATATTTGTGCGCTCCCTTACTTCTACGTAAATCAGGTTGAGAACAAAATGCAGATACAACTGATTTAGTCGATAAAAAAATAAAATATAACATTAGGTTTATGTAAGAGGGATACACAATCAAATCCCAAAGGGTTGAAATTTTTTATATTTACAGAAAATACCAACCCTTGCATAGATGAAAATGGGTTATTCTATGCATCTTAATCCCAGACGTAAAATAAAGAGCTTAAACTACCCTTTTGAATTGCCCACAACTTTAAATTACCCTTTTGTTTGCACAAGTTATCCATCCTTTTAAATTCCGTTAAAATGGATTGGAAATGACAAAATATTCCCTTCAAAATAATCTTTTTAAGTAATAATAGTTACAAAATGAATTTCTAATTACAAGGAAAGATATATTTTCCAATAGGTCCAGGGGTAAAAAAGTCATTTTGTTTAAAAACTAAATGAAACTTATCTGTTTATGTGTGCAAAAAGAAGAGTAGTTTGAAGTTCAAATTTTGTCACAAGGTAGTTTTCCATACATGAGCAATTCAAAAGGGTAGTTTTAAGCAAATCCTCCTAAAATAAATACAGTTTCAAGATCATTTAATGGTAATTCAGTTCTGAGAACAATTACACATTCTAGCCGGCTACAAAACCTATATTGTATACTACAATACGACTAGTATATACCAATTAACACCAGTGTCCAGGCAGAAGAGAATTAGTTCGCTTATACAAACTGAAACTAAAGTTACCTTGCGCTGTAAGCCAGCAAGAATGTAATCCATCCGCTTAATATCTTTCAGGTCAATGGATTCTTTTACAACCTTAGCTTCTGAGGCTGAAGTCTCATTTTCAGTATCAACTGCATCAAAAGTTGATATGAATTAGTCAAAGGAGATCAAGCTTATAATGCCATCAAAAAGCCTAGGCAGTTGAACATTTGCAGAGACAGGGAAATGATGAGGAATGTTTGTAAGTGGTATTGATATGTTAAAGTATCTTAACAAGAAAAGTGTATAACAAGGAGAGAAAGCTCAATCAAAGCAAAGCAGAGAAAAACTACAAAATAATAATACTGAACCTCCTATATTTTGAAGTATAACTATTCCATGATCACTGTATATATAGAAAAAAAATTGGGCAAAGCAGATGAGGATAGAACCCCAAGAGACTGATTATGAATTTTTTAGTAACAACAACAAATCCCATCGGTTGCACTCTTCCAAAAACCAGAACACATTCTATTATTTATGAACAATTTTTTACTGGAAACCCCAAAAGAGAAAAGTTAAGTGACATTGGGGATACCATATCCAATCTTCTCCAACTTTGAGGCAGCAGTAGTAAAAGCCTTCGATATATAAAAGAGAGCACGGCCCTGTAACATAAATGCAATTGGTTACATATATTGATGATTGTCCCACAAGCTTAACCCAGAAGACAAAAGTTGCAATGCCATCTTTTATCTGCAAGGCCCGTGTGAATATAAAAGGGTCTGCATAAATGGACAAAACAAGACACTAGTGAATGAAGATCATATGGCTGGAACCAAAGTTGTGATGTTTGATAACATAAGACTATACAGCCTTTCAATACATGAGTAGTACGAGAGTAAGTACACACAAAAACACACACTTCAATGGTGGACAACAAAATTATACCCTAAATTCATTTGTTAGCCCCAAAATGCTTGGGGATCTTAAGGAAATGATAACACACATGATAAAAATAAATAAAGGAAATGATAACACTCAATAACATAAACACTTACAACTCGAGCAGCAAAGACGCTGCAAAGCTGTGGTGCTTGGTAAATCGAACCGTCTAACACATAATAAGTCAACATCGGTGTGACTTTCTCTGCACTATCCCTCTTTTGCTTACGGATGACAAAAAGGTGGGGCTCCATAACCTCATTCAGCATGTATTCCAAGCCAGTCAATTTGCTGAATTGAGAAAAAAAAAATCATTGTCCATCCAAGTTGGCAAAGTGAATTCTCCGAACTAATGTTCAAATACAGTGTCATCATAATTTTAGGCACCTAGTTGGCAGAAACTAAAGTTTCCACTAATCAGAAGAACGAAACTCATTAAAAAAACTCAACAACTACAAAGCCACATCCCAAAGGATGCTGTGGTCTGCTACTGCCTAATTCAACAACTTATCACATGACAATTCCAGACACTCAAGCTCCTGCTTCTGAAATTCTACATTCTACATTCTTTCCTCTTGTTTTCATTTTCCCAATTCCCTAACAAATAAATTACAGAATCCAGTTTGGATGTAGTAATTTCAGCAAATAATAATAATTAAAAAAACTAGATTTGAAGGGTTTAGAGCTTACGAGAGGTGAGAGAGATCGAGAGGATGAATGGATTGCATTCTGAGCTTCTCGTTGTTGCAATTCCAGTCGTAGAAAGGCGATAGAGCGAAGTAATCGAAGACTAGGTTCCGATCGAGAGGGTAGGTGTTGAGCCAGAGCTGGTCCCTGAAGCATATACCGGTCATGTCGGTTCCCGGGGGTGGTGGCGCCGCCGGAACCGCATTGCTTTCGAAGTTAGGATTCCCCACCGGTGGCGTGGCCATCTGTGACCGTGCGGTGAGAAGAAGATCGACAGAGAGAGCAGCTAAGCGTTATTGTTAGAGGAGAAGCGTAGGATAACCGGAAAAGAGGGCTAAAGGCAGCAGAGAGCTCACTGGTGGTAAGATCTGGTGGAAGACTCGCTAGGTCTACTGGTCCACAGTCTCAAATCCCTTAATTAAAATCCCTTAAAACATGAATATGAAAGAAGAGGGAGAGAGAAGGAAGGGAAGAAAGGGAGTGTATGCACCCAAATGTATTACATTTGTTTGGGCTTTACAATTTTGGGCTTCAATAATGTGTACTGGACACCTCTATATTTCAAATGAGCGGTCACACATATATCATATACGTGTAAGAGCATCCATAATACATGGGCTGTGAGCTGACGATGAGCACAAAAAAAAAAAGAGAAAACAAAAAGTATGAGAGAAGTCATTTAAATATTATTGATGGTAAGAGGAGGTGGTAAGCTTACAGCCGGCGGAGAGAAATTTGTGAAGAAAAATGCCACGAACAGTCAGCACGAATAGGCTAGGATTGTGGGGGTGCTGACTGTAAGGCTGAAAATATTAATTTAAAATTCTAATAGTCAGTCTTACTACAATTTGCTGACTCTTAGCGTTGTGCATGATCTAAGGATTAAATAACTCGAGAACAACCTCATAACCAAAATATGTCTTCCGCTACAGTTTTGGTTGGGCCACCGCTAGCTTCTTCTACACCGAGGGCACTCCGTCATCATCGTCGCTCCTCTCGACTCAGGTTCGTTCAGTCTTCTCTGTCGCAATGGTGTAATCCATCCACGAACTCTTATCCCTCCACACCGGTGCCGATTTACGAATATGATGTCAGATACATTTTCCACTCCTAACAACACCATGCAATGTGCGGTACCGTCGACCGAGTGAATATTAAGTAGAACCAAAAGTCCATGTAACATACTAGGCCAATCCAATTCTATATAACAATATTGTTTAAAAGAAGAAGAACTTTGATTTATCTGGCCGCAGACATGAGAATCACAAGCCGGTTATGGCTTTGAGAGCTTCTCCGTACACAATTTAATAGGTTTCAGGGTGTTGAAAGTAGAATTCAAAAGCGAACTGAGAATTCTAATCTCTAAAGCAAGAAGGTCAAAATATAACACGAAAAGAAATCGAATATATAATAAAAACACAATATACATGTCATGTTACATTTATTGTAGTAGTAACTTTGCACCATGATAAACATGAATGTAACTCCTCTTTCTCCTCAAAAGAGGTTTAATTTAAATTTGTTTTGCTGATAAAAAAAATGATAAGCATGAATGCCTGAAATCAAACATCAGACGAGGTAATATCTATCTCGCCCCGCTGATCATCTGGAACTCTGAGAGCTTCCCAAACAGCTTTGGAAGGCTGGTAAGCGTGGTCCGGATCGCAACCAACAGTGGAGTCACACTCGTCTACAACCTCTATTTCCGTTGCCATAGATGTTGATGTACTTGAAGCACCTGCTCTTATTGTCGAACCGTCCGGTCGACAGAGCCACCACGAGCGTGTTGTCTGAAAGGAACTTGTGTTTCCTTCTTTCATCTTGTGTTTGGATGATTAAAAACAATGTTGATTATAGTCTATATATACAGAAAGATGAGCTAGTTTGAAGCAAAAACTCACGCCCGATTTGAAGTCCTTGTCAAGACGACCGACTTGTAGGTACACCCCGTTCAAATGGCAACTTGATGTGCTAATTGGATGAACCATTCTTTCACCAAGAGTCACGTTCGGTTATTTATGGTATTTCAATACTCTGATTAATATGTTTTTTTTATCGGCAAAGAAAATTTAAATTAAGTGCTCTCTAAAAAGGAGAACAAGTGGTGAAATACAAAGAAGAGAGCGTTCCCGTGAGAACCTCAAAGACCCCTCAACAGACTGAGGTACAACAAGGAATACAACCAGAACCTTAAGGAGGAGCTAACAACAACGATTACAACCAGAAAGACCAACTACAGAACAACAGATCAACCCACGCAGGGGAGAAGAAAACAGAGAAGAAATGAAATTACAACAAAAGAAAACTATGGTCTATAACCAGATTTAGCAACCTTGGAGCACAAATTGAGATCTCAAAACCATATTTAACCACCATTAAGAGTAAGAAAAAGAAAGCTAAAGCAAGCCAAACTACCACCAATGCAACACCCAACTTAGACCCTGAATGACTGAGACAATCCCAACCCCATGCTCAAAAGCAACACCATCCCAGATTGGAAATGTTGGCTTTCAGATGTTGGCGGCCAGGACCGCAATCGACGGAGCAAATCCGAAAAATCGGACCCCGATACTCTAACGACTAAATCAATGACTTCCGAGGGTCTACTACCCTAAGAACTCGCCGGCGGCCAACTCCTACCGACGAGCCTGAACCACACGGTCTGGGAAGGACGGAAGCCAAAGTAGTTGAAGAAGAGAGGGGAGGAAGAAGATAATCCCAGACTAATCAGAGAAGGAGAGGGGATCTTACCAGAGGGGCCCTCAAAACAGAGGCCAGAGCAGTCGCGATGACGGAATCAAAGTCTACCAAGACCGTTTCAGACGGCACCGCATCGATCTTCAGCGAAGAAAGAAGTCCCACGGCCGAGACCAGCTAACTCAGTCCAGAATAAAGCCTCGAATCAGCACCTCAACTAGATCCGTAGGGACCCCACCATCTCCAAGAGAACAAGGCAAACCCTTGACATATCTGACTCGCTCTAGGAAAAATGGAGGGGCTTGAGGCAACCCAACCTTCAAATACTCGTCCTCGATCTTCCATCACCGAAATCAGTAATCCTTTCCGGCCAAGACCGAGAGAAGGATGAGGAGGGAAAGATCAGCATTTCTGCTGAGGACGGAGAATCCAAAGGCCGAGTTACCTTGCTTCCAACAGCTCGAACCAGAAGCGAATCACCACAGTCCGAGGAAACCAGCCCAGATCCGCGTCGATCCCCACCCAAGCTGATGAAGAAGGACCTGTCACACCTAGATCTGAGGACAAAGAGGCCAAATACGGTGAAAAGAAGCCTGGTGAGAGGGGGGCAGAACGGAGGGATGAGAGGAGGAGATGAGGCGAAAGAGAACGCAGATTTACATTAATCGTTGCCGAAAAATCT
>JAYMTN010002361.1:0-11210 GCA_036897425.1 Erodium trifolium | reverse complement strand
CGCTGCTTTCAATACCATTGTCCTTCAAGGCCCTGCCTTGCCCGTCACCACCACCACCGGAGCAAATCACCTCATTCCCTCAGTCGCCTCCACTGTAGTCTATGGGCCTGCGAGATTCAATCGCACCAATGGTCATGATTCTCTTCACAATCGGCCCTAACTACCCACAACAAAACCAGTGTTCCCCCTGCCGATCCACATGCCACCACCAGCGCTGCCGCTTCCGAATCCTAAGCCACCGCCTCCGTCGCCACCAGCGCCGCCACCGCCATCTCCTCTTTTGTCAGCTGAGCAGCTGTCATCCTTGCATCTTCTACCAACATAGCTGCCACTTCTACCACCTTCTCTTCTGCTACCGGAGCCGCCACCACCACCTCCTCTAGTGCCACCAGAGTCGCCGCCATCTCCTCTTCTATCACCATAGCCGCCACATTCCTCGCCAGACCTAATGAGGCGATGGACGAGCAACGAGGTGTGTATGTGGATACACACCTCACCCTGCAAAGGTCAAACCTTGACCGACACCCTGATTCCCCCATTCCCCAGAGTTCTCCCTAGATGCTTGCCCCTCTTCAACCGATCCATACCAATCGGGGCAAGCATTTTCATGTCGAGTCGGGAAATGAATGTGAACTACAACTGAATAGCCATATTTGTGGAGTCTGTCCACCAATTCTTATCCCTGGCATAACTGGGTATCTTGTTATAGGGTTAGTGTCTGGTACCTACGGCCAGTACTCAAGTCTTACCCTCTTAATTCATTTACTTCTGTTTGCAATTTCATTTCGATCTTACGTGTTTTAATACGTCTGTACTTTTGATTTCCATCCAATAAAATTCTTCGGATGCTCAAAAAAAATATCATACAACCACTCAAAAAAATATCATACAATTTTTAAAACAAGATCAATAAATATGGCTTTATCAACTCAATTAGCACAAATTTGTGCAATTTTTGTGTTTTGAAAATACTTAACAAAAACGATTCTTAGTGTGAATCAAATTTAGGATGTAACACTCGAACAAAGTGAGCTCTACCAGCCCAACTAATATAATTTATGATCTCACTTAGTTTAAAAAAGATTAGAAACAATTTTTTTAATTCTGAATCTGACCCACTGGCTGACCAACCCAACCAATTAATTCATCGGTCGGTGATTAATCGGCCCATATTTCGTCCAAACGGTCTAAAATGTCTTATAAGGATAAATCGGATCCCCAAAACTCATTTCAGCGTCTAGATAGACGCCTTCAAGCGGAAATTTTTACATCTTTAAGTCTAATATATTGAATTTAAATTAAAATACTGAAATACTTCAACCTTTATACAATAAAATCCATATTTAAAAAGACAAATTGATATAAAGTTACTTTAACCGATGAACTGTTTTTTGCATCGGTACTAGAACAATAGAAAGATAAAAGTATATTGAGCGGTCGCGTTCATATGTCTGTGATCACAAAAAGGAAGGCAAGGATTTAGAATATTATTAAGATGACCAAATGATTATTACTTTTAATTATTTATATTGGATGGTTGTATAAGGCTCGTAATAAGGGCAGGTATAGTATAAGTGCTGTGTTACGTTCCATCAGCTGTTGATTTGAGAATATTATAAGCAATCACATCCAATTGACCAATCATATAGCTACTCGTAAAAGTTGATTATTTGAGGTACACTTTATGTTATTGTTTTGGATATGCTCATGCAGGGAGAGATACACCACTTTATCTGTTTATTTGGTGTAAAGATGAAAGCAAAAGTAGTTTGCATCACACTCCACTTTGCATGATATATAGTGGAACCCTCATGCAAAAACAAAACCTAGTTAGCTAACATCTTAAACTTTTTTTTTCCTTCTCAAATACCAACATCTTATACTAATTATCAATACTCTCCAACACAAATCAAACAAAAATTAGGGCTGCCCCAATCCTAAATATCCAACTAATATGGTTGGCAAATTCTCCGATTTTATTGTGCAATTAACAAGAATAAAATCATACATGAAATTCCCTAGAAAACTCTGTAAACCTAATGACATCATTTCCCTCATTCAACCAACACTTGTTGTCGTTACCTACCAATCCACAATGTAATGCATACAACCACTCTCACATCTATGTTACCCATCGCACAACCACTGGTGATTCCCCGTGCCCATCCTCTAAGGAGACTGGACCAAAGCGAACTCGGAAACCTACAATTTGACATCCCCAACCCTTTCTTCTCCATTCGTTTCTCCCATTACACCCTACCGACCATCATGTTGACGCTTCTCATGGCCACTCCACCAGCTCCTCCATGGGTGAAGCCACATCCACACGGGACAATGCCCTTGTTACTATCATGGCTCTATCAGGCCACAACACCAGGGAGTCTACCAGCCCCACTCATGTCGGCCTTCTCTGGGTCAAGCATCCGTTATCATGAGGTGGCCCTAAGGGAGAAGACCCACCAGATACCACAGAGTAAGGGATCGCTACCGATTTTGGGGAGTATGTCGTCGCTGGTTAAGGTTACGTTCCCGTCTTTGGACGATATCGGAGCCTCCTTAGAGATGTGTTCTCCCCTTCTGGACGAGGATGTTGTCGTCCGAGTCCCTGCATCACAACTGCCTTCTCTAGTCTATATGCATTTCGGAATGGTAAGGAGGTTTCTCTCTCCTCTGCCTCTCCCGAGGGATTTGGTGCTGCGGATTATCCTCCGAGGATGGGGCTCCTCGACGAAAGGGCTGGTCGCTAAGGATTTCTACCCGACTGTACACCCGTTCTATTTCTCTTCTCGTGCGGCGTTGGAGAATGTCCGTCGAGGGGAGCCTTAATTGTTGTTTCTGGTGTTATCCTCGCATTCTAACGGAAATCCCACAGGAAGACCTCCCTATTGTGGGACCGGAGATAATTCAGCTTTGGTTTTAGGTATGGGGCCTACCTCATACGATCTCCACGGTTGCTACTGGTACTAGGGTGGTTGATACTTTGGGAGGTCGTGTCACTGTAAAAGAAGAAAAATGAGGGTTTTTTTCTAGAGTGGAAAGGTTCGGGTGCGTTTCTAGCACCCGGTCGATCAACCCCTCAATCGGTCGATGGTACTAGGCTTTTAGGAGTTCCCTCAACCGATTCGAGTCCTACTCAAATATGAGTGACTCTCTATATTTTGTTTCAACTGTGGAAGGCTAGGTCATACGGCCACCGATTGTGACCTCTCCCTTCCGGGTATACCTCGGTATTGTATGTCACTCTCGGCGGATGATGCCTTATTGGTTGGGAACCCTATACAAAGGGAGTGGTATGTACCATCCTCGAGTTCGTCCCCTAGAGCTCCTTCGGGTTTTTGCCTGCTTCAAACAACAAGGATCGACATGGGGTCCATCGCCTTGCCTTTGTCGCCTGAATCAGTTGGGACTTCTAATCCAGCTAAGGTCGCCCACAACTATAGGGAGACAGGGAAGGATTTGGACACATCCACCGTCCTGCCTAACCATATGCCAGGACGTGTGCCAATAGGTTCTCTAGGAGGGTGTATGTCGGGCCATCCTAGGAGCATTGAGCCGAAGAAGACCTCATCCCGAAAGAGGTTCGGGGATGAACAAGAAGAGCTTGAGACGATGAGGGCTTGGAAACAACCCCGTCTGGATAAATGATGCCATCCGCCCCTGGGCTGTCCTGGAGGATTGGCACCACCCCCCGACTCGCGGGGTCTTTCACCATCTCACGTGATCCCTCCCCGTACCAGGCGCATTCCTCTGTATTTTAATGGTTTCTCTTGGAAAACTCATCGGCATTCAGGCCATAGTGGTCGGGCTCAGGTCGAACCGGAGTGGGTTTTGGTTTTAGCATTCTTTATTGTTTTCGCTATTGTTTCCATTTTTAGTTTAATTATTGCTTTAGTTCGTTTGATCATAGATCCCACTTCAAAAACTCGTTCATACTTTGGGTTCCTTTTGAAGATTTGTTGTAGTCTATGTAAGGAGGGACTAATCCCCCGTTATTCTTCTGTTATTATGTTTCGTTTTTAATCAATAAAAGTTCTTTAAGCTAAAAAAAAGTATCATGTAGTGATATAAATAAAAGATTTTTTTATCAGCAAATAAAGATGGTTCAAGCCTAAAACTTCAGGACATGAAAGAGGGAAGATACCTCAAGATATAGACGCAGAGCAATCCTAGCCAAACAAGTTAGGATTCTCAAAAAGAAAGAAAAAAAGGGTCTAACAACACCTACACCCTTATTTTACCAACATTAAACCCACAACTACAACCTAAAAAATGGAAAATACAACAAAAACAACAACAACCAACAGGGAAAAGAGACGAAACTTAAGGGCCTCAGGCCTACAATTGAAAGAACCAAAACGGAAACCGGGCCCCTGGCCCGATAGGCTAGAAAACAAGCCCAACAAGAAGAAAAACCCTAAAAGCCTAAACACACCCAAAGCTTCCCGAACTTTATCGAACCCTCACGAGCCACGAACGAAGATAGACCGCCGCCGCACCGATCTCAGCACCAAAGGCACCCTCGTGGCCAGCACTGACGGAAAGAGATGAGGCAAACATACCTAACTCGTCGCTGGAGAGACGAGGAGAGAATGAATGCCCAACAGACATAAGCCACCTACACCGCAATCCCCCCACCGGCAGCCAAAAACCAAAGACGACATGCATTGCTCGGTTAGTCGACAAATAATCCACCGAAGCCAGCACCCACGACGATCCCGGAGGAGAGTTCGACTCTAAAATCACGGATCTCGGTTGGACAAGAACCGAGAAGGTAAATAGTCGAAGCAAGAAGAGGAAAGTGCCGGAGAAGGAGGAGGCGACCAGATTAAGGAGAAACCCTAGATCCGGGGACAGAAAGACGGGCCAAAGAGAGGCTGGTTCGGGTGAGGGAGGAGGCAAGGGAGGGAAGAGAAGGAGAAAGGAGGAAGAGTCACCAACTAGTGTACTCGATTTGGCCCCAACCAGTGCACTTGATTTGGCTCCGACCAGAGGCCTAGGAAGCCAAAAAACGACCAAAGGAGAAGGGTTTGTTGGCTTAGAAGAGACCGAGATCGAGAGAGAAGAAGGTGGGTACAAAAGCCAAAGGCCAGGAGAGGAAATAATGAGGAGCCCCAGATCTACGGCGATCTCCACCGACACAGTGAAGAAGAGCCTCCCACTAATAGATCTAGAGAAGCCACCGAAAGAGAGAAGGGAAGAAAGGACATAAGAGAGCCAGGAGAGTTTAAGGTTTGAAAAGATCAGGAAGTAGGGAAAAGATTAAAGGAGCAGAGGTAAAAGAACAAAACACCGACGCCGACGAGAGACGCCGAACAGAACAGAAAAAAGGGAAAAACAAAGGGAAAGAGAGGAGAGGAAGAAAAGGAAAGATGAGAGAGAAGAAATGCTTCCACCAGCGACAACCATGACCAATGGTCATGACCATCGCCGATGGAACGGGGAGGAAGATGAGCGACGACAAGCGGTTAAGATTGGGGGAAAGATAGAGAGAGCCGAGAGCTTCTCTCTAATTTGGTTTTCAAACCTTTGTTGTTATATAAATATAAGATAACACACCACATCTAGTTCGACCCCAATCCACCTAATTATCTATCACATATTTGTGTACTATTATTTTTTTGAAAATGAATATGCCGAATTGATTACTAAAATCAAACCCCAGCCTCAACTTTCTACTGCACCGATTGAGATGTTGTTTGCTCCTTCTTGCCAGATTTCCGACAACTTTGAGCAGCAATGGTCGGAGAACCATCGGCCTAGCCCTTGCCGCCGGCCTGTTTGTCTGTAGCTAGACTTTAAATATCCTTTACTACATTATATCTTTAATATTATAAAATCTATCAGGATATGAACCCTCACAAGGTCTTTTGGTGTTCTATAATCTATATACGTGTTCTTCTTTTATGGGTGTTCCCAAAATTATTCATGTGTTGTATTTGTATCTCTACGTACAAAAAAAAAGTGTTACGCTTTTTTTGGTCGGTAAAAGAATATTGAACTTTCATTTTATATTTGTTATCAAACAAATGACATATAGTGAAATTCAAAATGTCCGATTACAAATAATTAACAGAGGTTATTTCATCGTTAAACAATCTTGATGATCCAGTTTTACTGAATAACCTCACAAACTCAAGTACAAATCACAAGAAACTGCATTTTAATTGATCCCCATAATACAAGACATTATTAGTCATCCATAAATGGAGACAATGTGGGAGGCAACCTCACATGTATTGGTGGTGGCAAAGCATTAATTTCAATACGAGGGTCTGTCCATATGGTTTTTGTATTTTCTTAAGTGTCTTTTCAATTTGGTTGATTTCTTTTCTTTTTCTCATGGATTTGATGAACTGTGACCAGCTATATCTTAAGTGCGTGCTGACACGTAATTCCATAGGATACTATGAAATCAATTCTTGGACACTTCCTCATTTTTCACAATATACTTGCCGCATTTCTTACCACTTAGAGCATTCATAACGCTTGGCGTTTAGTTGGCGGAGAGCTGCTGGCAGTAAGTAATCGGCAGCGGAAAACTGGCGGGGAGCTGGTGGGGAGTTGTTTTTTCAGCGCTGGCGGTGAAGAGAGACGTTGAGCTCACCACCTCCTTTCACCGCCGGCGGTGAGCAAAATTATGAAGAAAAAGACACTTTACCATCAGCTGTTACCACCTAACATTGTAGGATGTTGGCGTTTCCCGTTGATGATGAGCTGGCGATGAAGCGAAAATACAATATTTTATTGCTCACCGCCAGCAACCCGCCAGCAACCGGCGGTGACGTTGTGGATGCTCTTAGGTTTATGGATGAGCAAACTACGATTTTATTAACTCATACTGTGACAAACAAATAAGCAAAATATGAACATGTTTCGCGCAACTATTTTAACTCTCTGATCCTAGAATTATAACTAAAGCAAATTCAGTATTGAAATATGTGACTATAGTCAAGATAAAGACGCTTTGAGTCATGTGATGACCAATTGTAGCTTAACATGGTACAAACTAAATTGTTCGATAGCAGCTTGATCCTATATAGAAGACCTATTACTTATAAGGAGTGCGATAGTAGACTAGGGATCTTAGTTATTGGTGGAAGAATTCGGTTAGTTGATGTGATGGTGTGTGATGTGTAGAGAGGTTGGTACCCGAGCAGAAGCTGCATATAAGGATGGAGCCCGAAAGATATCCCGAAGAGAAGTCAAAGTGGGGTTTAGTGGTAGGGGGCTAGTGGTAGGAGTCGGACGAGCAGGATTGTCGACGGATCGACGCAACAACGACGTGGAAGAGATGCAGAATTCCAAAGACGACTGAGGTCCAAAGCCCCTACAGATAGCATTGTCGGAAAATGTTTTGGAGGCACGATCTTGAAGTAGAATTTACCACTTAGTCAGTGACTACTTTTTTTATCTTTATTTACTATCCCAATATTATTATTGGATTTTGAATTTATTTCATCAATCTGTAACTAATTATTATCGTAAGAGTATTAGTGTATTAAGTTTTATGTCCAAAATTGCATATTTGAATTAAATGTAGGGGGCATGCAGCCTTATAAACAATAATGTGCACATGTGTTAGGTTAGTCCATTGAATATAAAATCGGTGGGACTAAGAAAGGTTGCTCCCGAACATACAAACTCATAAATATTACACACTCATAGAGTGAGGTCTCAAGCTCCAAAAATGGCATTCATCCCTACCACTTGTTTCTTATCCCAATTTTGCTGTATACATCATCTTTCTATTTTTCCCATTCAAGGTCCTCAACTTTCAGAAATTTAAACTTCTTGATCCAAGATATATAGAGAAATTTGTAAAATTAAATTTCTCCAGATGAAACATAATTTCCGCATAAGTTTATTTTGATGTTAATTAGGAAGAATTTTACATCAAATATATATAAGTCATGAAAGATAGTTTGGACCATATTTACTTGATGCTTCATTTTAAAATCTACTTATTTTCGTGTATATGTAAACCGTGCTTGTTTAATTAACTATATGTAATGTAGCCATGTAGGATAGCTCGTACAACTTGGACCACATTAGCTTATCTTGTCATGCAGAGTGCGTAGTAAAAAAAGGAGTTCCTCATCGAACTCGTTGATTCACGAAGAATATCGAGAAGGATAGTTATCAAATTTGTTGATTCAAAATAATACCGAAATGACAATTATCAAATTCGTTAATGTTCTAGTAATACATGACATTTGACATCTTTTCTGCTATGGTTTTGTCATGGTTGAATACATGAAATTGAATACGAACAACAAAAACAAAATTTGACGTTAATATTAGAGACGAGATTATGATAGAAACCAAGACATGATAGACCCTACACAACACCACATCGACCCAAAAATATCTAGAGTGAAAGGCGACTAGGATCTTTTCAGAAAGAAACGGTTGCTTCTCTCCTTTTCATTTCCACCTATCTTTAACTGTCATAAAATTAAAGGAACATAATTTTTTCAATCAACAGAATGTTATTACATATAGAGTCATCTAAATGACAGTATAATTTAGGAGAAAATGATGTTCACAACGTGATCTATATCATGTAATAATAAACACACAAAAATGGATCAATTACAAATACTTTATAAAATATAAATACGGAAAATGATAATATATCAATCACTAGGTAATAGTTACAACTTACAAGTATACCACAAGCTAAATACAACAAAAATCAAAATACATAAAGAAATTTGATACACTATGCTTCAAAACATACCTCATATGTTCTTGTAATAAAAAAGCAAAAATCTATGCCTTTTGTAGTTATTGTGACAAAAATACTCCTAAATAAACATATTCTACGTCTTAAAAGTCCAGTATATGTCTGCTAGGTGTTCCTACAAACTTGGAAACGTAATAGTAATCTACTTTGCATCGAAGACAAAAGGGGAAACAAATAAACACAAGAACGAAATAAGAACCTATAGAGCCTACGATGCCAGTTCTTCTAAAACTCGTAATTTGCGTAGTGGGCGTTCTGGTATCAAAACATGGTAGGAGATCGAAGATAATAACTGATCAGATGATAGGAGGGGGTTTATAGTTCATCTCAGAACAAAGGGATTAGGAAATCTAGCGAGTTTTAAAACGTAGGTGAGCCAACTTTATTATCTCACAACGATATAGTTTATGCTTCCGTTCTTATGTAAGATCAGTAGGTCACAATAAACACCTCTTATATTTTACATTTTACGACCCTTTTGTAGCTATGTGGGTCGATTTTCATGTTAATAAAGGTGTTTTGAAATTACACTGATTTATAGAGATTTTAATCGTTAAACAAAATTTTGCCGTCCAATCTGTATGGTTTCACCCTTTATAACTGTGACTTCCAGAAATTATATTACGAAACGAAATTAATGGTGACTTGAAAAGGACTTTGTTTATGTGTGGGACTTAGGGTGGTGCCTTATCTTGTTTGGCTAGAAAGAAAGAGAAAATATCCTAAATCAACTAATCTTATTTTCTTTTCTTGGAAATGTTTTGACGGACGACCGAAACGATCAGGAAAGGGCAATTGGAAAATAGATACGGCGCCGTACGGAGTCGTACCTCGTTTGGACAAGGGGACACACCACATGTGATGTCCTCTTATTTTCCTTGCTTTTTCAAATTTCACTATGTTCTTTTACTCGCAATTGGTTGCTACTACCCAACACTCAATGGGACATTGCCACATGCATTGCTTCATAGATCTAAACCTTCTTATTATATTTCTATTCCCAATTTTAAGGTTTTATAGTTTCATTTCTCAGCTAAACCATATCAGCCTCAATAATTGAAATTTAATTAACGTCGGACCATTAAGAGTGATGATACCGAAAGGGAAAACTACAAATGATTACGTTTAAGTTGGCACGTTTAATCGATGGTTGCCCTTAAGTTTAAAATTAATTGATACTTACCTTGAAGTTACAACTCGTAACCAGAAACCCCTTCCATCCAACTATGTCGATCTATTTTTTATTAAATGACAAAAATACTCTTAATTACCTTCTAATATTACACAACCAACTTACCAACTCTAAATCTAAATCTAATTCTTTTTTCTTTAATTCTTTATTATTATTATTTCAAAAATAAGTTGTGTTATTTTTATAAAAATCAGTTATACTTTAAAAAAATCATATTTCATTTTAAAAATCAATTTTATTTTGAAAATCAAATTAATTTACAAAAAAAATAGTTTGTACTTTAAAAAAAATCAATCTTTTATGTCTCGAATTCTGAATGCTCGTTATTTTCCTTCTACAGATTTCCTTCAGGCGAAGATAGGGGCTAACCCAAGTTTCACTTGGGCAAGTATTTTCTCCACCCAAAGCCTCCTGAAGAGTGGATAGAGGATAGTCATTAGGGATGGGAGGGACACATTGATCAGGGGAATACCATGGCTTCTAGGGCCCAACCTCGAAATTGTATCCACTCGGCCACCTCTAGATGGCACCCCGATTGCGGGCTGATGATTCCTGGGTCCTGATGTTGGGATGTGCAGCTACTTTCTAGATTATTTGATGTAGAGGAGAAGGATCAGATCCTCCAAGTTCCCCTAGCTAACATAAGAAACAAGGACGCTTGGTATTGGGCGTCTGTGAGGACGGGTCCTTATTCCATTAATATACAAACTCGACCGCATCCCCTAGTGTGGCCAGCTAAGTGGACTCGACCACCTCAAGGAACCACGGTCATCAATGTAGATGGTGCGATCTTCCAGGAGACTAACCAATCAGCTTGAAGGCTGATAGCCCAGAATGCAGATGGGATGGTTCGTCTGGCAGCTAATGGTCTCTTACCAGGTTGTTGGTCCCCAATTATGGTCGAGGCGTGCGCCCTAGCGACAGCACTTCGAAATACGCCTAGTCTGGGAGCGGGCCCTTTCATCATTCGCTCAGATGCTCAAGTCCTCTTAAATATGGTCATGCAAGGGGAGCCCCCTGCCTCTCCGATCGGTACCATCATCCGAGATATTTTTCTTATGCTTTCTCACAACGAGGGGATTACTCTTCAATTTGTAAAAATAACTGCGAGCAGAGCTTCTCACTGGCTAACACGGAAAGTTCGTTCTGTTAGAATATTAATATAATTGGGCCTTCAAATATCAGCTTGAGCTTTTAGTTGAGTTGGTTCTCTAATATGATATCAGAGTCTGGTTCCTCACGGACCCGGGATCAAACCCCACTATCTACAAA
>JAYMTN010002360.1:0-11212 GCA_036897425.1 Erodium trifolium | reverse complement strand
TTACACAATATGTTCAAAATTATTTTGAGTATAGGTTTATTCTGGTTTACATTTAGGTTTGTGATTAACTGTTATTTAAAAAATAATTATTGATTTCTTAAATTGTAGTATGGAAATGTATTTTTCGCCTGAATCGAGATTCAATGAATCAAATGCTTCTATTGTCGACTCAAATTCAACAATTCAAGAAGCTCACGAACTTCCTTCTTTAAGCGAGAGACAATCCGAAATGTCGATGAACTTCCTTCTTTAATTATATAATAATAATATATTTGGATAGCATTTGATTTTTTTCTGTATGTTTATTAATCTTTGATGGCTATATCGGAATTTTTTTTACTACTGCAATTTAAATTTTTTTCCTGATATATTTGATAATTATGAGCGGAACACCTTGAAAAATAATCCTGGTTCCGCCCATGCCCATGCGACCCAGTTTCATCCGGACAAATACACTAAAAATTCGAATTCGACATTGGACTTAAGCGGCTTTTATATCTATGATTCTATATGTATAGAACAAAATGAAGTGAGTAAGCAATCTTCTGAGTGTCGGGATTTTGATCCAATGGGTTTTGATCTTCGGTAGCCAATGATGTGGGCCTTAGTTGGACTAAGGACGAGATTGGTTATGCATATAGCCGTTCATCAAAATGTGAAAATAGATTTAGGAGAAAGAAAATGATACAACCGACACTTTACTTGGACACAACGCAATAGTCCTAAGCAAGCTGCCCTATAGAGTGAAAAAGACTTGAAAACTGGAGAACTATTCACATGGAGGTATTGATAATGGTACCCCACACATTTTCAACTGAAGAATCAAAAAAATTGATACACATCTAAAATTTATGATGTGTTTAGATTTTTTTCAGAAGAATAAGATCTAACATGAGATACTCAATCATTTTCGATGAGTTTTGCATTTCCTAAAATCGTTACGATAACAAAATCTTTCTCCATACGACCGTAGCTGTGATTGTGGAGTTCCCTAAAATTGCACCAATCAAAGTTCTTGGCCATGTCACATCGTACTAACATTCTACTAAACCCCTGCATCGGTCCAACATTATTGCGTCATTAGCGCGGTAAAGAAAGAGGACCCCACCAGTTGCTGGGGTCAATCTTCTCCTTCTTTCTGAATTCAGATCTAACCAGTCCTGTTGTTTTAACAGTCAAAACTCGCCATTCTAGCTTCTGGGTCTGCTTTGATTTTTCCAATTCCGTGACTGAACCCAGAGGTAGAGGTAGAGGTGGAGGAGATGGGATTGATGGGTGCCCAAGAGAACGAAAGTGCTGAATTGGGTCTATCTGGTGTTCCTCTCGGAACTAAGAACAAGTATACGAGGATGGACTCTGAGTTCTCTGAGGGTTTTGATGATGATGACGACTCAGCCCATCTTCACCGATTACAGAGGAAGAGCGATTCTCGGAAGTATGTCCTCGCTTGTGCCATTTTTGCCTCTCTCAACTCTGTGCTTCTTGGCTATGGTGAGCTTCTCGTTTCTGCTGACTACCCTTAATTGAATTGGGTATCGTCAATTTTTCTCTTCTGCTCATGCATTTCCCTCCATTGGGTAATCCAATTTCTATTGTTTCAAATTAACTGAATATGCATAAAAGTTGGAATCTTGTAAGGGCAATTTTCGAATTTGATTATGAAATTGGCATCTTTTTCTTACGTCAACAACTCATATAACTGGATTTGGTATCTGATTGCTTAAGATTTATCATTAAAAGTTGATGTTAGGAGAAGTGCAACACTATGCTTAACTTTTGAGGGTAATGGTAATTTGATCTACTTAACTGAATAATATAATTTTCCGTGGATAGGTGTTCCGCTATTTGGTTCGATCTACTATGTAGATTAGTAGTTTCTTATTTTTGAACATTTGCATTTGGTCCATGCATCTTCAACTATTGTGTTAAAGATCGTGACATTGAACTTTGGCCATTCGTTGTCTCTTGATAAGATTGAATACTAATATCTGGGTTCCTAAATCACAGATGTGGGAGTTATGAGTGGAGCAATTATATTCATTCAAGAAGATCTGAAGATAACCGAGGTACAAGAAGAAGTTCTTGTAGGGATCTTGAGCATTGTTTCACTATTCGGTAGCTTAGCAGGTGGCAGAACCTCTGATGCCATTGGTAGAAAATGGACAATGGCCTTGGCTGCTCTTGTCTTTCAAGCAGGTGCAATAGTAATGACATTGGCTCCTACATTCCAAATACTAATGATAGGGAGGCTCTTCGCCGGAGTTGGCATTGGCCTCGGAGTCATGATTGCCCCTGTTTATATTGCTGAGATATCACCCTCCATTTCCAGAGGCTCCCTCACCTCCTTCCCTGAGATATTCATCAACCTAGGAATTTTACTCGGTTATGTCTCAAACTACTCATTTTCGGGTCTTTCAGTGCACTTAAGCTGGAGAGTCATGCTCGCTGTGGGCATTCTTCCCTCAATCTTCATTGGGTTTGCACTTTTCATCATCCCGGAGTCTCCTAGATGGTTAGTCATGCAAAACCGGGTTGAAGAAGCAAGATCGGTGCTGTTGAAAACAAATGATGATGATAATGAAGTGGAGGAGAGACTTGGAGAAATCTTACTGGCGGCTGGAACGAATAATGAAGAGAAAGCCGTCTGGCGTGAGCTTCTAAGCCCTTCTCCTTCGCTTAGGCGCATGTTGGTCACTGGTTTTGGAATACAATGTTTCCAGCAGATCACGGGAACTGATGCTATTGTCTATTATAGCCCAGAGATCTTGAAAGAGGCCGGGATTGAGGGTAATTCAAAGCTTCTTGCTGCAACAGTTGCAGTGGGTGTTTCCAAGACTGTTTTTATATTGGTTGCTATTTTCCTGATAGACAAACTTGGGAGAAAGCCATTGCTCTATGTGAGCACTATTGGGATGACGGTTTGTTTGCTCCTCTTGGGGATGTCTCTAACCTTGCTGGGGCATGGACAAGTTGGGATTGTGTTGACGGTTTTGTGTATATGTGGCAACGTAGCGTTCTTTTCAGTAGGGATTGGGCCTATTTGTTGGGTTATGACATCTGAGATCTTCCCTTTGAAGCTGAGAGCCCAGGCAGCGGCTCTTGGAGCTGTGGGGAATAGGGTATGCAGTGGCCTTGTTGCCATGTCCTTCCTCTCAGTTTCAAGAGCAATTTCAGTTGGTGGAACATTCTTCATATTTTCTGGCATTGCTGCTCTCTCCGTTCTCTTTGTTTACAAACTTGTTCCAGAAACTAAAGGCAAATCTTTGGAACAAATTGAGTTGATGTTTCAGAGTGAACATGGATGGAGAGAAAGTGAGGTGGAACTGGAGGATGTTGAGCGTCTTATGCAGAAAACGTGACTTTCTGGAGGAAGAGATTATCTGAGTTATATTCTTTATGACAAGATCTGAAATCCGATGAAGCTGTGTTGCTTATTAAACCAGTTGCTAATGATAGAAAGTACAAGCACTTTGGTGTGGTATTCAAGTATGGATTGTCAAAAGGCAAGGCATATTTTGCTTATTGCATGATGTATATGGTCGATATTGGTAGGTATTGTTCATTTCAATAGTTGTATTGCCAATCTTATTTATACTCGTATATTTTGTGCTACTCAGATACGTATCAATGTGATAAAGTTGATTTAATCTATTTCTTATTCCTTCTGATAGTAGGAAATGAAGTTTCTAAATGAAAAGTAGGTCTATTTTTGCTTCCAAGATACCTGGACTTGAACTGTGGTCTCATAGACCTATGTTCAAGTGTTTGGCCATTTAGCTAAGCAAGTATTGGTTTAAAATAGTTGTTCTAACCACACTTAAGTCATCGCGGCTTAATTTTCACGGAAAATCACTGTAAGACTCTTGTTTGAACACAAAAAAGGCTAGTTGTTCTAGTCAATGAGGTTAATTTAGTGCTGAAACAACAGATGGAGTCAGAAAAGATTATGCAGTAAGGGTATGGGTTTGACAGATTACAAAACAAATGTAATGGTCAATCAGTATGTCCCTAACTTGGAGATCACACTCTTGGCTAAGTGAACCCACCCTATCCAACAGGAATGTCCTGTCCTGGCCAAGACATACTCAACTAACAAGATTGCTATTTTAATGTATGGAGTCCGGTTCGATAAGAACATGGCAACATGTCTGTGGATTCTAGTTTCTTTATTAGCAATCGTTCGATTATCTTATTCCTGGTTGCACAAGGAAAGATGCTTGAATATGAAATAGTTCCCACAAGGGGATTTGCATTTTTGTCATCTTCGTCCATGCCAAGAAATTTAGAGGACTAAAATAGATTTGTTGAAGCAAATATTGAATTGGTACAACAAAATAATATGGGAAGGTGAGCTTTCAATTTCAAACTAAGCAGGTTATGATGCAGCTCTACATACATTCTTGATATCTCAGTGTCCTTTCCATTTGAAAGATTCGAATTTTTGAGACGACCGACTAAGTTAATAGAAACACTTGTTATCTCAACCATCTCATCTACTGGAGGATCATTGAATACAAAATGGTTTACACAATCCTCCAAGTACCAACTGTTGTGTTGGGAAGATGCTTTCTCTCTCAAAGGTAACACTTGACTCAAACATAAACATATAAATAAGAGGCCCTCAGGCTCAGGGTAGCATATACAACATACAATTATATCCTACTTCTCTAACCTCTCATCTTTCTGATGGAACAAATCAAGCATACCCATGTATCAGTAAGAGGCCTGAAGCTTCATGTGGCTGAAATTGGAACTGGTAATCAAGATTCATCAATTTGTTTCCATTTTTCTTATAATTAACTCTGTTTTGATTTTGTACAGGTCCAAATGCAGTGGTGTTCATGCATGGGTTCCCGGAAATCTGGTACACATGGAGGCACCAGATGATTGCTGTGGCCAACTCTGGCTACAGAGCCGTTGCTCTTGATTTCAGAGGCTATGGACTCTCTGAGCAGCCGGCTGAGCCCGAAAAGGCCACGTTCATCGACACGGTTGATGATGTTCTTCCTCTTCTTGACTGCTTGGGCATCACCAAGGTACACTACCACCTCTACTCAGTTTGTGTCGAGATATTTGGACATGAAACCGTGACTTGATTACGTTCATAGCTTGGTTACCAAGTAATCAATATATGAAAGTGTATGTTTTGATTGTCAAGCAATCATTATAACAAAGCTTAGATGTCTTGATTGTCAAGCAATCACTACTAGAAAGTTTTTAGTATTAGACTTTAAATATGAATAATTATTTCCTATATAAAGGGTATTCTCATTCTATATAAAGGGTATTCTCATTGTAATGGAGGAACATGAATCAATGTTATTTTAGATAGGTCGATGTTTTGAGGTACCGCTTAGAACTTGAAACATTTGAAGCAGGCTTTTTTAGTTGGCAAGGACTGGGGAGCTTTCACAGCATTCGGAGTAGCTGCACTGCACCCGGAAAGAGTATCTGGTGTCATAACACTAGGCATTCCTTTCATGCTTCCGGGCCCCAATTCCATCCAGAATGATAAACTTCCAAGCGGCTTCTACATAACTCGGTGGCAGGTAATGTGTGTCCATCTTCATTTCCCCACTCCATAACCATTTTGTTAACGTTTGTTGAGATTTCATACAGGAACCAGGGCGGGCCGAAGCTGATTTTGGGCGCTTGGATGTGAAGACAGTGATAAGAAACATCTACATCCTCTTCTCTAGACCCGAAATCCCCATAGCTCGAGATGATCAGGAGATCATGGACATTGTGGATCCCTCCACTCCTTTACCGCCATGGTTCAGTGAGGAAGATCTATCAGAATATGCATCTTTGTATGAGAAATCTGGGTTCAGGACAGCTCTGCAGATTCCATACAGGTAATAATTGGGGATCTTGGTGTGTAGTCAAGAAGTTAAATTTGAGGGCTAAGAATGAATGTGCAGGACTTTGAACGATGATTGTGGCATAAAGGATCCGAAGATCACAGCTCCATCACTACTGATCGTGGGAGAGAAGGACTATCTTCTCAACTTTCCTGGAACAGAGGCCTACATAAGGAGTGGAGAGCCGAAGCAGTTTATGCCGGACTTGGATATCGCATACTTGCCGGAAGGTACTCATTTTGTGCAAGAGCAAATCCCGGATAAGGTGAATGACCGCATACTCGCTTTCCTCCACAAACATAGTGCCTGAAGCGCATCCATGCTTCGCAATGCAATACAAGAACGTGGCTTGATGCCGAGGTTCATATATGTTGGAATTGCAACATTTTCCCCAGTTTCTATGTGTAATGTTAAGTTTGTTTCTTTCATGAGAAATTGTCTCCGTTGTTATTCTCAATTTTATGAATGAGTATCATGTCTCTCCCCCCGTTTTGTTAATTTCTTTTTTTGGAAGTGAGCAAATGTATTAATGAAAATGAAACTGTCCGGAGGCTACATAGTCTTGTCCTGTGACCCAAAAGCTACAAACTGTAGAATTCATGGAATCTTGGCTTGTCATTCCTACTATAATCTAAGGAGGTGCAAATAGTCTATCGAAGATCATCCAGTACTCGTACGTTACCGGCATAATGACGATCGTTCTGGGGATATTCGCTAGATGGTCGGGTAATAGGTTTGGCTAATCGTTCCTAACTTAACTAGTGTGGTGCAATTGTAGTTTTATCCCGTTCTGGTTTACAGCTTCCGTCATCCTCAATTGGATAGTTTTGAGGGCCTCGTGACTGAAGCGCATGTTGGAAACTTTCTGGCTTGATAAGAGCTGAGATGATATCTGGTGGTAACGGTTCCACCTCGGGCATGCATGGTGATTAAGTCGTATCAATCCAATCACCTACCCCTAAGGTCCTCATTTAGGTAGCCGATAGAGCTTCCCGCTCCTCCTCATTGCAACATCACTATTAAAAAACCTGGTCACGTCCATATCAATCTCTAATGACCCCCCAAGCCGAGTCCAATCCAAAAACTCACCTAAAAATTCCAATCACCGTTAAGGAGCTTTGTGACGCGAAACCATAATAAATCTCGAACAACCCTCAGAAAATCTATTTTCAACGAGAAATAGAGCCTTGGTTTCATCATCGCAAAAAAAGGGACAATCTCCTTAGGGCTATACCCTAATCGTCGTTGCTTCTCCCTAAGTCAGAACCCTTGCGATGCTCCCATCTTACTACTGACAGTGTTCAGAGCCTCCAAAATGATATTGAGTTTGAAGCAGCACGCAATCAATCGGCCAAAACATAGAGTGGCCTCAAAATACAAATCGAAAGACCCCTAGTCGCGACGCTGGCTTCATCCATATGACCAGCGCTAGAGGACCAAAGGTTTCTGTTACTATCCATGTCGATGGCGCAATCACGCCAATCAAGACTACCATATGGTGAACAACAGTTAAGTCGGAGGTGAAGTAAAAATGATGAGAAGAGCTTCACTCGCTAGCTCGGTATAGATTAGTCATATGTCGAAAATATGAACGAGTTTTAACATGAACATTATCTTTTGTTTGCGAAAAATAAATTATTCCTGTTTTTTTTTTTAATAAATGAAAACTTATTAAGCTCTTGTTCTTCTGAGATGGAAAAACAAGGCAAAGAGAAGCACCCGAAAAAGGGCTTTATCCTCGAGATCAAAACGAAGCTCAAAAGAGCTAACAAACAACTCTCACAAGAGCCAACACCTCCCTCACAGAGAAAAAAAACAGAAACCACCAAAAACAACACAACAAAAAGCACGACCCAAACTACACAAAAAGAAAACAACCACGACCATCACGAGGAGCAACAAAAACTAGAAACGAGCTTAACTAAACCAATCAAATCAAATTTGGACCATCACCAAGGACAGACAATCTGGTCTCATCTTGAACCCCAACCTCAGAACTCAAGGACTTATCCATGGGAGTAAAACCCATGGTCAAGCAAGAGTCAAATGCACAATGAACCACCTTACCATTCGAAATGATCGAAACCACACCGCCTTTTTCCTTGCTGCTAGACTTGGGCTGAATCTGATAGAAAACTTTTTCAGTGCCTTCTTCTTCCCTTGACCTCTAGGCTTCATCTTCTTCTTCCGATCCCGACCCTCAACTGAGAAGTCATCCTCAATAAATGTATTGCTAGTAGAGGATGAGGGGCGAGGATCATAACACTCTACAAATGGTGTTGTCACACACCGATGAACTGTAGGAGGGACAAAGAACTCGTCTGGATCAACGGAATCCAAAAAACTCTGGAGTAGAATGTGATGATTTTGACGGATCGTCACCTTTCCTGGAACCTTCACCCGCAAAGGAGGTCGATCCTGCAACACCGACTTCTGAATCAGAATCAGAAACAACGTTGGAGTGAACAGGGTCACCGGCCAAATCTTCCGAGCTCAAAGTACTAGGGACTCTACACTCATCAATATCTCGAACAAAGACACGAAAAACAGAATCATCAAGGACCAACTCTACCACCTCGCCCCTCAAAACCTTTTCACTATGGATCAAGACAAAAACGCGACCAAAAGAAGCCCCAAGTTCCTTTCCCTAAATAGAAAGGACTGAGCCGAAAAGCTTTCCAATGTAAAGAAGATTCTCGATGCTTCAACTATGGAAAGGAAGACCATCAACAACCACCCACTGGAAAAAGCCACTCCTGAACACCAGATCCCCTTAACAGTAAAAAATCACGAACCACCTCCCCAGCCAATGCCACTTTGTATCCTTCATAGCCGCTTCAAAACCCGGGTTGGAACAAGTAATGAGACACACCCTGTTGCGAAAAGAACGAAACTCTAAATCCAAAACTCTTTTTCTCTCGATCGTTGCTCGAATCGCGTCCAGACTACGAGAAGAGCGGGCTATTGCTAAACATCCTAACAAAGCCATAGCACAACATTCAGGAACTGTCGAGCCTGTACACCTTAACGGATTCTCCTGGGGACAAGCAACTGCAACAATTATTAAGGACTTTTCGCCTATTTTGGATGGAAAGTTAACTGAAATATGACGATTGGGTACTAAAGTGTTGGTAAATGTTTGGTTTAGGTATTAAACTGTAAAAAAAATTGTCAAGGTATCATTTTGAAAATAAATGTTTCGCAGGGTGTTAAAATGAAATTTTCCATAATAATAAACATTATTCAAATATTAATTCAAAATAATATTAATTTTTTTAAAACGAATTTTAAATAATATTAGAGTTTTCTTATTTCAAAAATCACAGAATAATAAAGCATCAAAATTTTATTTTCGTTTTCCCTCGAGCAAACGCCACGTAGATTCGTGAATACTTTCTCTCTCCGCTTTTGTGTGACAAAATCTCGAGAAACAAACAGACTTTTTATCCGCCTAATAGTGATCAATCAATTTTTCTCATCTGCCATTGCCATATTTGTCTTTGATCCGATCCGAACACAACGATCAATCCTCACGTCCGCCTCTGCCATACCCATAACTCAATCCACCCTCCGACCGAATCCCAGAAACCAAAATGGAATCTTTCGACACTCTAAGCCACGAAGGCGAGGACCTCCAAAATACCGATCGCCAGGCCTCGCGCCCTTTCGACGACGACGCCTACATGAACTTCAACTCTAACTACTCCGTCCCTGACGACGATTTCGCAGCCGACCCACCGCCTCCTCTCGCCGAGGAGGACGACGGGGCTGCGCATTTTGCAAACGACAAAACCCGTTCCCAGCCTCCGGAAGGTTACGGGTTCGCGGCTCCGACCCCTGACCCGGATTTTAGTGAAACGAATAAGGATGGTAAAGCTAACGGAGAAGACGACGGTGGGATCTTCGCCTCCGACGGGCCTGCTCTGCCCCCTCCTGAACAGATGCACGAGGAAGGCTCTGCGCTACGCGAATGGCGCCGGTTAGATTCATTTACTTTACCATTTTGTTTATGGAATTTGGTAATATTCAAAATCTGATTCATGATTCAGAAATTTAGGAATTTAGCTGTTCTAGCTGTGAGGGTGTGTAGTGAAATGTGTCTGTTCAGCTGGATCATGACGTTTTATTGTTTAGATCTTTCCTGATGGTTTACCATTTATAGTTTAGCTTATAGCCTAGGCAAGGTACATTGCAAATTATTGTTTTAATTTAATTATCTTGTTTAGCATTGTTATTGTTGATCTGAAGTAATTGTGATTATCATGTTAGCTGAGGAGAATTAAGAATGGCGTTAGATTTTTGATGATCACCCTTTTATAGCAGGATCTGCATTTTCTCAATGGGTTTATATATGAACTTAATAACCTTGTGAGTAAAGCTGAAATTTTTGAAATTGTTTCACTGCCTGATTGTAGGAACTGATCGCATACCATCTATTCTGTAGCACCTTTTGATTTCCTTACTGATCCCACTTTACTCAATGTGGTAAATGTAATAATTTATTAGCAACTCTAAACTTACACACGGAAAGCCAAATGGGTTTACTACAAGTCCTGTTTCTGTAAATGTCTTTTCTTTGGTTCACATGTTTTTCAGCTAGTCTTTTAGGTTTCTAGATCTATATGTTAATTGCTGTCTTGTAATTTGGAGGAAAGCTTGAGTCAGTCAAGACACTGTAAATTAAATATGCTAGGTAAGAAATGTTGTTTGGCAAAAGCTATGGTTCTTCGGAGTTACAATCTATTTAGCTTTTGTGGTTTACATGATATTTCATCAATCATGGTGCATTAGCATCATGATCATTGTAGTTTTTTTCTTCTTGAATTTGTCCTTATACAGTATCTTTATCACGTTCATGTATGTAAAACTGACATCTTTGAGTGCAGCCAAAATTCCATCCATCTTGAGGAAAAGGAGAAAAGAGAGAAAGAGATGCGGAATCAGATCATCAGTGAAGCCGATGAGTACAAGCGGTCTTTCTATGAGAAAAGAAAAGTTAATTCTGAATCCAACATGGCTCAGAACAGAGAAAGAGAGAAGGTATGGGATCTCCACAACCCTTTATATTTCTAAAGCATGTAAAACTGGCATGTATGTAAAACTGACATCTTTGAGTGCACCTCTCTGCTTCATATTTCTAAAGCATGAACATACTTATTGCAGCTGTACTTGGCCAACCAAGAGAAATTTCACAAAGAAGCTGACAAGCATTACTGGAGAGCAATAGCAGAGATAATTCCTCGCGAGGTTGCTAATCTTGAGAAAAGAGGGAAGAGAGATCCTGACAAGAAACCTGCAGTTATGGTCATACAAGGCCCAAAGCCCGGTAAACCAACCGATCTCTCTAGGAT
>JAYMTN010002359.1:0-11219 GCA_036897425.1 Erodium trifolium | reverse complement strand
AAACGTCATTTTACCATCCATTATATGACACTTGAGGTCATATGACTAACGGAATGGAAAATTCCGTTCATTTTTACTAACAAAATCGCGTGACCAATACTTTAAGGTAGTGTAGTGTAGTGTTCGTGACCAATACTTAAGAGTAAGTTTCAATATTAAACCCTTTTTTATTCTTCGGATGTTCATTAATAAATCCTCGCTTACGTGAAGAAAAAACACGAAAGGAAAATGAAATAAAAACAAGGGTCTAATATAGAATTTTGGATTATGAATAGGGACCTGAATGAAAACGCGAGATACTTAGAGGGGTACTAGTATAATTAACAGTTTTCATGGGTGATTTCGTTTAGTCTACCGTTTTCCTTCCCTGGTCTGCACCGTTGAGCTCGCGCTTGTCGAGAAAATGGCGGCGAATCTTCCCATCACCCAGTTCGAAGAGAAGATCATACAAACCGTGGAGAAAAATTCAGTGGTTGTGGTCATTGGAGAGACGGGTTCGGGGAAAAGCACTCAGCTCTCTCAGATGCTTCACCGGAGAGGCTACACCAAATCTGGACTCGTAGCCGTCACTCAGCCTCGCCGCGTCGCCGCAGTATCCGTCGCCAGGTACAGTTTATTTCTTCACATGATTTTTTGTGATAACGTTGAATATTGCTGGTGGGAACGTCGTCGGTTGTATTCATGGTGGTTGATGCTTGCTAGATTGGTTAGAATCGGGGTTTGAAGTTATGGGGCAGTTGGGTTGGAGTGAAATTGAAGTGGGAAAATGAATTTGTTTCAGTGTGATTAGTGATTCCTTTTTGAATTGGGGTTGTTTGGTTGCTGAGAAAGTTGAGATTCAAGTCAGGGGAACAAGTTTATCAGACTATTCTGGCCACAAGCTTTACCTTGATATCTGAATTAGCTAATTCTTGGGTTTACCATGTTTTATACTGCAAAAAAAAAAAAAAAACACACTCACACAACTGCATTCTGGTTTTCTCATTCTTGTTGATTATATTCAGTAGCCAAATGGCAAGTACTAAAATCACGCTGTTTTGATGAAGATACTAGATGGTTTGTTGGGATTTAGGAAGCTGTTTGGGTGATTCTAATGCTATAATATGTTTTTTGTATGATGTACCGATTCAGATTGCTGTAGACAAAAAATGAATAGCCATAAAAGATTTGCTCAGTTGTTTTCGTCTGTAAAAAAAATATCAAATAGAAACACTAGGTCTAAGTAGTTTATTAGTCCCCTATGTCCTACAATGGATGTCATGTTTGTTTTTTCTTTAATAAAAATTAAGGATGGGTTAAATAATGCATCGATTGCCTTAGAAATATGTCCTTGTATCCTACTACTGTGCTCTAATCCACTAAGTGGTGGTAACGGGTAGCTAACCAACTAACGAGAAGGATATTATATTATCGATATTTGATATATAATTAACTTCATAAGAAGGAAATTGGATACTTAGTTCGGTACATCAAATTTGGGTAAGTAGGACACTCATTTTGGGATGGAGGTAGTATTTCTGAATTGTGACCTATTTCTATGATTTGATTGTAATACCGCGGAAGTAAAAGTGTAAAACATGTCTGCACTCTTTGAAGTAGGTTTGCTGATTATTCTAGTAACTCGTGTAAGTCTTTTCCCACATTGTTCTCCAATGCACACAGGCGAGTTGCACAGGAGCTTGATGTTAGGCTTGGAGAGGAAGTGGGTTATGCAATCCGATTTGAAGATAGAACTTCAGAAAGAACACGTATCAAGTACTGCTCTAGCCTTATCGCATAATGTAGTTGTCAATTATAGCATTTTGTATTAATTTTCCAACTTTACTTCTAACTAACCTCGAGTTATAAATAATCCAGGTATCTTACTGATGGCGTCCTCCTTCGTGAAAGTCTGTCTGACCCAGAGCTTTCTCAGTATTCAGTAATCATATTGGATGAAGCTCATGAAAGGAGTTTAAACACGTAAGAACGCTCTATATGCTTATCTATGTTGTAGCTTCTTTGAGTATTTGCTCCATGAATTGACATATTTAGAATTCTCTTACAATCAAGTTGACTTTCCGAGTTTCCAGTTTTTTATTCTCTAGATGTTTTTATATGTACTGCAATTTCTAGATACACTTCATTTATGCAGACATGCATTTTCAGGGACATATTGTTGGGACTGATGAAGCGGTTGGTTAAAAGACGCAGCTCCAATTTAAAGGTTTTGATAACATCTGCCACTCTAGATGGTGAAAAAGTATCAAGATTTTATTCGAACTGCCCTATACTGAATGTCCCAGGAAAGTTACACCCTGTGGAAATATTTTACAGCAAAGAACGTCCAGTCAGCTATATCGATTCTTCTTTGAAAGCAGCTATTGGTATGCTTGAAAATTCACTCTTATGTCATCATATATACCCTTCTTTTGTCAACCTTTGTTAGGGTATTTTGCACATTCTATCTTTGAAATTGTCTATTTAGAGGGTAGCTGTGATCAAAGGATGACATGATTGAACTCTTAGGAGCTGCCTACTCTGGTGTTGATCTTCATGATCTTATCACTTGAATCCATGATATGGATATGCACCTGACATTATTTTAGATATGCCACTGTCAAACACTATTCATAGTTTTTGCATGCATATAATGGTATATATGCGTTGAGTGTTCTGTACATTCCTGCTATGTCTTTAAAGCTTTACGGGCATAAGAAAGAGAACGGGGCATCTACCAATTTATAATTTCAACTTAATAATGTTCTTAGGGTTTCCATGTATTATTTTTATTTCTCTCTGATTCAATTTTTCAGTTCTATATGATAATGACTAACAACTGGTGTTTATAGATATACACACTCGGGAACCAAAAGGTGATGTCTTAATATTCATGACTGGACAGGTAAGAATGTTTTGTTGTATAAGACCTGTCTCTTTAACTTCTGCTTATGGTTGTAACTGTTCTGTACATGCTTGTACTAATAAAAGGGTTCTGGGTTCAAAATGGGGCCTCATGCACAGGATGATATAGAAAAGTTGGTATCTAAGTTGGAGGAAAAAGTTCAAAGCCTAGAGGAAGGTTCCTGCATGGATGCCGTAATCCTTCCCCTTCATGGTTCTATGCCACCTGAACTGCAAGTAAGCATTTTTTTTATTTCATGAATGCTTAATTTTCTTATTGTTTCACATATTCTTTTTCTCTTCTTCCTTGGAAAACATTAATGTGGTATGCATATATATATCAAATTGTTGAGTATGAAACTCTAGTTTGACTAATTGTTAATGATGGAGGGTGTATGCATTCATACCAGTTACATGATTGATGCTTCATTTTTTATTTTCTATTTGATCCTACAGGTGCGTGTTTTCAGTCCTCCACCCCCAAACTGTAGGAGATTTATTGTAGCCACAAATATTGCTGAAACTTCTTTGACTGTTGATGGCGTTGTGTAAGATTCTTATACTTTTTCTATAGCCGTTACACTCTTTATGCTATATGCTAATTTGTGCCTAAGTTAAGATTGTTGTTCCCAAAGATGCACATAAAAAATACAATATCTAGCCCTCTACTTTTAGGGAAGTTCATGGGATCACCATTATATAGAGTTAGGACAGGAAAAAAGAGAGACTAGAACAATGTGACAATGGATGAATGTTTGAATATCGTGGATACGAAAGAAAGAACATTAAAAAAATTCTAATTGGTTTGGAAGATTGAGTTTGGTTGATTGCCATCCATTGTTTAATAAACTTGAGAGGGATCATTCTCTGTTTTCTTTGTAAACAAATACTCGAAACTAGTGAAATAGAAAGAAAAATAACACGGTCTTATTGTTGTTGATAACTAGGTAAGTAATGCATTTTGACAATTCATAGGAAAATCATACAAAAATCTACACAAAATTAATTGAAGGGAAAAACATTAAGAGGCATATATAAGTATGTATGTTCCAAAGCATAAATCTATATCATGTATGAATACTTATATCATCTTTCTATCGTATATGTTTATGATTCAACTGCTATGTTTCATTTTCCCACTAGCTTCCATTGTTCATTTCAGTAATAATTGGAGCTCAAGTGAACAGATTTCTGATCCATATTGATATGTACAATTGATAGGTACGTAATTGATTCGGGGTATGTGAAGCAACGGCAATACAATCCATCAACTGGCATGTATTCCCTTGATGTCGTTCAAATTAGCAAGTAAGTTCTTCACAAATTTTAATTTGATGCTGCTTGTAGCATATATACAGTATAGCAGTCCAATTTAATTCCTTCGTAGCACCAACAATCTGAATGTTTATAATTATGTCTTTTGGGCTCTGACTGTAGAGTGCAAGCCAATCAGCGGGCTGGACGAGCTGGAAGAACATGTCCTGGGAAGTGTTACCGGCTTTACCCTTCCATAATTTACCAGGATGATTTCTTGGACGCAACAGTTCCTGAGATACTGCGCTCTTCTCTTGCGGGGACAGTTCTTTACCTGAAATCCTTGGACCTCCCTGACATTGACTTGCTGAAATTTGATTTTCTCGATTCTCCTTCTTGTAAGTAATGCCATTTGTATTTTCTGCAGCATATATGCATACAATAGGGGCATATCTAAATTTTCTTTCTGTTTTAATATTGTCCTGTACTTCTTAAGGTGTATGCAGGGCCGGCCCTATGGATTTGGTGGCCTTAGGCGAAAACACAAAAATAGGCCTTACAATAAATACGAATGAGACAGTAATCCGATATTTTATTAATATAATAAATATATATACACTTATATGGAGGGACATAAAAATCAGTCTCAAAAACTTTAAAAATACATACCGTCTCCAATAACACATCTAAATATACGATTAAAAATACCAACAAATTTTGCCCACAACAATAAGCTTAAGACAAGGACTAGCTCGAATACCAAGCTTGATGAATGTTGATTCCTTGTGTAGACTTTCATCATTCCTATCATCAATAAAACACATAATCAAATTCTTATTCGAGATTTATTCTCCTTTTTTCATAGATAACAAATTACAATCTCAACATATGTAACTCTGCAATTTACATGTGTTTTTATTTTTAACATTTAGGCATTCTCAAAGACCCAATGTTTCTCCAAGACTAAGTGTTCGATACGCTCAATCACTAATTAATACTAGATAGGAACAACACATAATCCAAATACAATGCATAAAGCAAAGATCAGTCACCTTCTTATCATTTAGTGTAACTAATGGCCTTTAAACTAAAGAATAAACAACGAGATTCATTTGATTTATAGAGTTACTGCAAGCTAATCACCTAATCAAATTAGTACTATAACAGTTTTTATGAAGCTTATAATGTTTGTGACAAAACTAGGGAGACAAAAACAAAAATTGGGTTCTTTACTCTTCAAGTATGTCACTCTTAACAATTAATTGATGGATAAGCCAATGAATCTAATCACCACTGTCAAAGATTATTCACCTTACTATAGAAAAATGCACAAAAAATATATCAGAGTACTGTATCATATGTTGAACATTTTAAGCAAATGATAAACAAGTCCTCAGTCATTAACAGAATTACTCACTAATTATTAAAAACAATTGCACATAATTAACCGTACTAACCTTATATTGCAGATTGGCTTTTTGTCTGTCTCTGTTCTCCATAACAAAGGGATAAAACACTGATAAACATAGAGGATTTTTTTAAAAACGAAATAGAATTTGAGAGAATTGGGGATGAATCTAAACCTAAAAGGCTAAAACTACCCTCATATTTATACACGATTTGGAAGAGAGAACCATAAAAATAAAAATCGAATAATTATGAAGATTGGTTAGGAAAAAGGAATCGGTGTGTTGGGAAGACAAATCCAACTGAGAAAGAAATAATGATTTAGAAGATGAAACATTGTTTTGGAAGATGGAATCTAGCTGGATTTAGAATCAGTGTTGCGCGTGTTAATTATCATGGAGAAGATGAGTCAAAGTCACTTTATGTCTCTTAAAACAAATTATGGGCTTAAGTGAAAAACATATGGGCCAAAGTATTTTTGTAAAATATGTGGCCTGCCTCATGCGGTGGCCTTAGGCCGCTGCCTAATTCGCCAAGGGGGCGGGCCGGCCCTGGGTGTATGTACGAGAAATCACACTTTTAACTCTTGCACTTAATGTTTTTCCATATTTTATGTATTTTTAGGGATAATGGCAAAAACTTGCGCTGAACTATGCACATTTTGCAAATACTATCGGTGAACCTTTTTTTTTTGCAAAAAACACCCCAAACTATTTTCCGTCTGCAAATCCATTATTTTTAACGAAAATTAGTCATGCGACTTCGTTTTTTTTTTGGAAATGTTAGTTTTTCCCTTTACATTATATGTGTTATGAAATTTGTAACCCTCATGTATACGTGTTTTGCATTCGGAACCCTTATGTATACACTTTTGCATGGTTATTTTTGACTTTTTGCAAAAAAAAATTAACCCCGTTAGTGGAATTTGCAGACTGAAAACATTTGGGGGATGTTTTTCGCAAAAAAAAAAAAAAGTTCTCCGGTAGCATTTGCAAAACGCGCATAGTTCACCGCAAGTTTTTGCTAGTTTTCCTATTTTTTTAATTTGATTGATTGGGTGAAGGTTTCCTTTTGCATTGGGACATGGCTCCTTATTCTATATGGCTTTGTTGCAGTGGACACTTTAGAAGATGCTTTGAAGCAATTATACCTCATAGACGCCATTGATGAAAATGGAACAATCACTAGTGTGGGACGAACTATGGCTGGTATTGTATTAAAGACCTTTTCAATAAATGATTGAAATTTCGGGCATACATTGCAGATTGCTTCATATTAAGATAACATGCACAGTTCTAGATTATATCATCATCAAAGGTTTAATCTAGTTGATTTATTATCTTAATCATGAATGAAATTGTTATCATGGCGCCATTTTGATTTTCAGATGATTTAAGATCATGAAAATGAATAACCAAGTTAGATTTTTTAATTCTTATCTAGATAGCAAGCATTAGGCTCTTAGCCTCTCACAACATTAAATTTTACAGATCATCCATGGCCTCAACCTAAAGCCATCTTGGATTATCCTGCAGGCTACTGGTTTGGCATACTTGGAGCACTTCTAATTTTTTCAAGCTCTATTTTATGTGCCATTGAACTTTTTTTTTATCTTCATATGTAATATTTAGGGATAATTGCAAACAATACCCCGAGGTATTCATTTTTTTGCAACTTGTAGCCCTCTTCTTTGATAATTGCAAAAAGTGCTCTGATCTTATCTTTTTGTTGTGTTTTGTAAAAAATTGTTTCAAAATGCAACAAAAAGACAAGTTCAGAGCACTTTTTTTGCCATTACCAAAGATGGGGGCTACAAATTGCAAAAACTGAACTCAAGGCCTTTTTTTTTTTGCAGTTATCCCTATTATTTATTGGCACTTAAGTGACACAGATTACTTCCCCACACATCCCTCCATATTAGAGAATAGTTTGAACTTTTACAAAATATAACCTGGCACTTAAGTGACACATATTACTTCCCCACACATCCCTCCATAACCTGGAAACTTTGTAAATCAAACAATCATTTAATCTATGTGGGATAACTAACTACCTTCAAGAATAATGTATATGTATATATATGATGCAAAGTCATTCACTGATCAAGCAAAATTGCCACTTGTCATGAAAATATCAAACGTAGGTTGATGCTAATGTTTTACTTACAAGGTTGGAAACCATGTTGCTATAGTATCAGTAACTACTGGTTCGATTTTTATAAAAACTTGTGTATGTTTATATAAATTCGCTACACGACAATCACATCCATAAATATAAAAATATATTTTGTCCTGATGAAATTTCTTTGATACCTGTATATAGTGATAATAATCATTCCTGTGCATAGATGAGTAATTCCGGGTTCACCTAGTGTTTCTGTGATTTTATGCAGAACTTCCTCTAGAACCTTCACTCTCTAGAACTTTGATCGAGGCGAATGAGTATGGTTGCTTATCCCAGGCTCTGACTGTTGCTGCCATGTTATCAGCAGAAACCACATTGCTTGGTGGTCGAAGGTGAAGTACATGATTGTCCAGTGCTTAGCTATAGTGACCTAGGAATACTATCCAATATAAACTTATAGATAAAATGTAAACTAAGAACCATTGTGGGCCACTGGATGAAGCAAAATAGATGGACCAGATTTTAAATTTTGTTTACAGTAAATAGTGATCTAAATGAATCAAAGAAAAATGAAAATAATCTCCAGATTTTGGAATCTTGAGACCTAAGACACATGTTATACTTGCCTATGAGTTTTGTGGCACTGAGAATTTTGCTCTAACAATGATAATTTATCTCCTCTTGCAGCAAGAATGTTGAAAAGAAGAGGAAACATAACGACTCAAACCTTCCGGATGGTTCAGGCTGGGGAGACCATATCCAGTTGCTACAAATCTACGAGCATTGGGATCAAACTGACTATGACTTTGGTTGGTTAAAAGATAATAACTTGCAGGTATTTCTTCATATTGCTTCAAATTGTGCAGACATGATTATTTGGAGTGTGATATATGATGTTTTGCTGATAGGTGAGAGGGATGATGTTTGTGAAAGATGTACGGAAACAGTTGGCTCAGATAATGCAGAAAATCGCCAAGGGTTGGTGTTTCTTTTGAGGTGCTTTACAAATATGGTGTTAAAAAAATAATGGGTAAAATGCACATCTCTAACTTTATGAATTACCCTCAAACACGTGACCCATAGTAAATTTTCCTGACTCATGAATACCCTTATGAATTTTCCCGTGTCACCATTGTACAAGATAGGCGGAAACCTCAAACACGTGAGTGTAAATTTTAAAATATCCTAAAAGTACCCACTCTCACATAGTACTCTTTCAATTCCGTTCTCGAAATCCTCCACGGAATCATATTGAAATTGGAATATTTAAGGATGAGAATGAGTAGTTTTGGGGTACTATAAAATTTTAAACTCACGCGATGAAAAAATAGATTTTTTCTATTGTTTTCCGTCTATTCATAATGGCAGTCACGTGTCGTTGGAAAATTTACTGAGGCTATATGTTTGTGGAAATTTAGTACAATGTCCTGTGTTTGTGGGCAATTCATAGAGGCAGTTATGTGTAATTAACCTAAAAATGATTTGTAGTAACGGCATAACTTTCATATTGCCAAACAGGGCCTTTAGATGTACGAACAAGGGAAAGATACAGAGAAAGCAGTCAGGATTACAAGAAATTAAGAAAGTCTCTATGCGCTGGCTATGCAAATCAACTTGCTGAGAGAATGATTCATCACAATGGCTATCGAACTATCGGTTTCAAGTCTCAACTAGTTCAGGTACCGAATTTTTCAGGTTTTGTCTCTGACTATTTCTAATCCAAATGTTCCACGAGTCCTTAGAACGCAAGCTAATCGCTATTTCAGGTACATCCATCCTCAGTGCTGAAAACTGATGAAGAGGGTCTGCTACCTAACTATGCGGTTTATCACGAGCTCATTGCCACTTCTCGGCCATACATGCGCAATGTGTGTGCGGTAGAGATGCCATGGGTGATGCCCATCTTAAAGAAACTTGAAAAACTAAATATAGATAAACTCAGGTAAATTCATGTTTCTTGCAAAAACATTTTTTTATCAGCGAGAATGCGGGAAAGTCTTATCCTAACCTAACAGCTACCCACCTGCTCCCAAGCAAATGTACCTAGGGGTGGGCACGGGGCGGTTACCCGCCGGTTTCGGTATTGAAAACCGGATAACGGACCAGTGAGGTCTGGTTCACCGATATCAGTATTGGTTTTTAACCATTTCTGTCTGGTTTGGGGATTATATGGTTGTGGTTCGGCTCAGTTACCCCTGTTTTTTTTTTTTCGTTTTTATTACTCCCCTTACTAACCACCAGGTCAACCCAAGCGAGCCTTGCAAAAAAAATTTCAGGAAGAGTTGAAAACACTTGGCTTACTTATTTTGTATGACTGAAGCAGTGGTGGATCTAGTCGTAGTCGTAGAGAAGAAATGGCTGATGAGGGCAAAGGCTCGGACTCACCGCAGAGAGAACCTGTTGTTGCAGCTGTTCCTGTTGACCGAGAAAGTGTAATTCAGGCAGCTAGGGATCGTTTTCTTGCTCGCAAAGGAAAGAAATAAGGGTTGAATTCAAGTTTTGCTGACAACAGATTCAGAGACATGTCGAAGTTGAATCGAAGCTTGTGCTTGGCACTTCTCATATTGCTCTCAGCATCAATCGCAGCCCATTCTCTTGTACATCGTGTTTGATTAAGTACTGTTTGGGAGCCGAGAAAGGAGAGGGAGGTTATTAGTTCTGTGCCACATTTTCTTAAACAGGAAAAGAAAATAGCAAATGATTTGTGTACCATGACTCTTCAATCTTAAAAAGGAGGGTTGTGTGTGGCTATCTATGTATTAGTTGGGGAAGATAATTCCAGTAGGGTTCATTTTTTTATATTTCATAATCGATGAATTATGAAAGCTCATTCATGTCAGAGCATCTCCAATGCAAATATTCATTAGGGGTTATACTAAGCATTTAACAGGAAACAAAAGAAGTAGAAATTGGATTGACATAAACTGTCTAAAAATGAGAATAGTCTAGACTAGCTAATACAAGGGAATAGCCCACGTGGTGCCCGATCATTGGTTGAGTATCTATAGCCATTGAGTTTTCACAATCATTGGTTGAGTATCTATACCTAGTGTTCTAAAAATCCCGACCACTCTGTTTAGGCGCCATTTATGTGTTAGTCGATCCAATTAATCTCCAAAAGGTCCTAACTGTCTGATTAGCGCCTAGTGATTTTTAGGACCTTGTTTATACCCGTTGGGTTTTCACAAAGCAATTCGTCAAGATAACGTTTTGCCTGACAAATTACCGTTTGAATGAATTACTCCCAAAATCCCTATTATTTTCCCCCATTTCATCAATCAAATATTTTTTGTGATTTACGGGATATTGTAAAAAAATGTCTCCAGTTTTATTATTTTAAACTCGTACCATTTCAAAACATAAAATTCGTTCTTTGGAATTCAAATTTGTAGGTCACTCTTTAAGAATTTTAAAATAAAATTTACAGAGATATATAAACAACAAAAATTAACAATCGGATTTGTGGGGTCCACAGTAGTGGTGCCCTCCAAAAATAGGCGTATGCCGCTATGAGCCACGAGCACACGGTATTCTTTAGTAAAAGGCGAAAG
>JAYMTN010002358.1:0-11220 GCA_036897425.1 Erodium trifolium | reverse complement strand
TAGATAAAGTCAAGAAAGAGGCAAATGTGAAGGGCAAATTATCGGGTCCAATTCGTGAAGCGAAAACAATAATCGTGAATATAAATTAGAGGTCATGTGTTGAATTGTGTTTGACTCTTTGTTAAATTGTTATCAATGAGTCCAAAAAGCTTCTTCTTACTAAAATCTCGAGAGAAAAACTAACATGATGTAAACGTATATACACATTAAATCTAATGAGGAAACTTATTTATACTTGAATTCTAGTGATACATATTGTAACAAAAGTTTATGTAAGTTATGTTGTTTACCTTGCAGTGTCTTAATTTTTTGGTTCCTTTTGTTTTTGAGTGTTTTCCAAATGATTTTTTTGAAGAGAATGGATTGCGTTTAAGGGTTAGTACAAGTTATAATATAGTTTTTTCTCTCATTGTAGATACGATCTCCGATACACTACTTTATATTTTCCAGTCTTCATACTATGTAATGGGTCAACATAACCCGAACTGTCATTTTCATATGTAGATCCTTTTGAACAAGTTAGTCTTGGATTCTTTGGGTGAATCATTTTTGTCCATAATCAAGTGACAAGCTCACTATAAATCACATATTTCATCTGTTCATCATAATAATGACCTATCAATGCCCAATTATGTAAGTAGGATCGTGAATGTAATAATGGCCTTATATACTAGTTTACAATGATAGTTGCATAAAGCTCCAAGTTCTGGAAGAGAATCAGTGGCTTGGTGCACACAATTCTGAAGTCCCACATCATATCCTACAATTGGCAGCTGAACAAGAACAAAATCAAATCAACATGTTAATTTCAAGAGCAAAATGAAGAGCGATCTGAACCAAGAAAAAGAGACACAATTTTGAGTTCTTCACAAGTAATTCAAACGCTACCAATGAGATCATCAATTGAGAACCCAAGTATTATCTATTAAGTTTGGGAAAAAAACACTCACTGCAGTACACAAATTGGTTGAGGTCGAGGGAAATTCGGCCTTGCTTAGTTGTATCAAATGAGTTGAACAAGTTCCTGTAGAAGAAAGAATAACAACATAAGTATCAGTCAGCTAAGGTTCTATAAAGCCACACTGTTTTTTAAGATAAGCAACTTATATAGGATATGAAGGTTGAGCCTATGAAAAATCCACAACCATAGATGGTCTAAATCGGTGTTTATGCATAAACCCAAACTCAACCCTTCTTAACCCTTTTCATCATTTTGGTTGGTTTGCTGAGAACAAGAGAGTAAAGCAAAGTTGCAGAACGGGAAGAAAAAAACGATATTATTCCCACCCTTCAAAATCTTAGACTATCCAAAAAGAGTTTTGGCTAAATTTTATAGTGACACAGTTTGATGGATCTACGTTCATGTCACATGCCCCAAAATACATATTGCAGGTGTAAGCTTTAGTGTAATCATTAGATTTTCATTTATCTTCTTGCATTAATTGTAGAAAACACATCATGTAAGGCCTTATGAATCTAAATACACGTACCGTGCAGACTGTAAGAAGATACAAAGCGATATGAAGACATTCAGTCGAAATATTCCATCTTTCTTTTCATCAAAGCTCTGTAAGACAGAAAAAAAAAACATACATGTATCAGCATTTTCAACCAAACAAAACCAGTCCAAATATAAGAAGTTTTGTTCTTTGCATTTCGTGTATCCTAAGTAAGGTTTTACCTCACACACTGTGTAAAATGCAGGAGTATCCAAGGAGAAGCCTATCTTCATCAATGCCTGTACCAACCATTCAACATTAAAACCCCAAAGAGATAAGAAACGAGTAAATATATAACCGTGGAGGTAGAGCAATGTATGACATTGAAAGGTAAGCAATTAAGCATAACAGCCTAAACCACTCAATTATCTACTTTTTATAATGATTAATATAGTGGAAATGAGCAATTAGCAACTACCTTATAGACATCATCAGGAACAAGATATCCTCTTCCCCTGCAACAATGGCCAAAAGCTTTTAACTTGGCGAAGATGATGACAAAGTATTTTGTTTCACTCACGCAAGGCACAAAAACGACACACGAAAATAGGACAAACAAAAATCACCTCTCTAATTCTGCAAAAGCTTGTTGAACCTGCAAGAAGATTAAAATCAAACAAGTAGATATAAATTCATCATAAATTCATAGGGGTCTGTGAAGAATAATTTATAGGTAATAGGAAACAAACTCATATCAAAGAAGCTTTAAGCAAAACAGCCAAAAATTACACGAGTTTTTTAGGGTTAATTGCTAAAAACTACATAATGTATTGTCCACATGCGGAAAACAACATTATGTATTGTCCACGCTTTTAAACTACACTATCTTTTGACCACGGTCGTTTACTTACAAAATTTGGAATATTCCGCTTAAGTTTTGGAATATTCTGTAAAAATTAGGGACGTGGACTATATATAATGTAGTTTTTTCGCAAGTGGACAATACATAGTGTAGTTTTTAGCAATTAACCCTTTTTTTTTAATTTGAAAGCAATAAGAACATGAAGATCAAAATACTAACCTTCATTAGAAACTTGTTAAGTGCAACAAATTCTGAAACACAGACAATATCAGAATAAAAAAGATAACTTGATACCAAATCTGAATTGGGATTTTGAGGTAATTGAGAGAAATAATCATAATTTACAGTTACCTCCAAAGCTCATAGTACCATTTCTATCAAAATCATACATCCTGCAAAAGCAACAACACAAATCAGACATTACATACATCAATTCGGTGCCAATTCTGTAAAATCGGAACCAGATTGATTCGAATTGCAGACCTGATCATTTGCTGGACGACTGAGAGAGGGAACTCTAGATTGCCGACAGCGAGAGCACTCTGATCATCAACAAATTAACGTTAGGGCAGAGGAAATAGAAGCGAGACATCTCTGGAGAGTGAAGATGAAGAACCTTGAGCTGAGCTGCAGAAATGTTCCCAGTTTTCTCCGAGTCAACTCGCTCGAACCACTCTCTCAGAATCGCAGTGTTCTCCATTTTCAGAGCTCTGATGAGACCCCGACGACTCAGCTTCTTTGTCAGTGTTGTTGTCTCAGCCTCACTTCATGGTAATACGACACCGTTTCAAGAGAAACAAAAACAATGTACTAAACGACGCCGTTCCATCGTTTCTCTTTGCCACACTTTTCTTTTTAAAACAATTTTCTGATCATTTTGCTTACATGCTTGATCCAAAATATATTTAAGGTGTTAAAGTTAAACAAAATTTTAATATAATATCCAAAGAAAATATTTAAAATCGGTTTCAATGACCTTAACAACATGACTATTAATTCTGAAATATCCAACATGAACAGAATTGCAAACCAGAGTACTAAGACCACTATCGAATTAGACAGTAAAAATCCCATCTTTAATCGATCAGCTATCATAAGAATCTATCGGTTTTTTGAAATAAATATGACCACATTCATCTATTATTTTGTCCAAAGAGGCTTTAGTCGATCAAATAAGCGAGCGTAGCTCGCCTGTCATCAAGTCGAATTTCCTATGCTGAGACAATACTGAAGGAACTTTGGTAGCCTGAACTCTGGATGCCAAGTCGCTACAGCCTGACTCGTCATGCTTCTTAGCTGCGCTCATTACTGTCTGCAAGATCTGCAGAGGATCGCCATGGCTCACTACCAAGATGGCACATCTGCATACAAACAATGATCTATATTGTTATGGTTTTTGTATCAAATTGAACACTACTAAGTTAAAGATGCTATGTAGAGGAGTACATTGCACACAACTACCTTTATGAATTGCTCACAAACACATGAATCCATAGTAAAGTTTCCAGACACATGACTATCTTTATGAATTGAAAACTTTGATGGTTTCCGTCTATTTTGTACGTGAAAATTCATAAGGGTAGTCATGTGTACATTTAACCTTATGTAAAACGTATTGACACTAGCAATTTTCCCACTATTAAGTTATAAATTCCATGTAAAAGAGTACATTGCACGCAACTACCTTTATGAATTGCTCACAAACACATGAAGCCATAGTAAAGTTTCCACAGACACATGACTATCCTTATGAATTGAAAACTTTGATGGTATCCATCTATTTTGTATGTGGAAAATCATAAGGGTAGTCACATGTACATTTAACCTTATGTAAAACATATCGAAACTAGCAATTTTCCCATTATTCCCTCACATAGAGAAGGGTTTCTTCATGAATAGTTAGAAATGGTGTATAAATATTTGTCAACAAACGTGACACTAATGACATCTTAAGTGATGGATTTTCAAACAACAAATGAAGTTGAATAATATTACCCATGAAACTCGGACTCCATAGTTGTCATTGCACTTCCAAGTCTAGACACTACATCAGCAACACTTTCTCCATCTTCTTCTGGCTTCTTTAATGGATCATTCGCATCAAGAGCCCAAATCTCTGCATACTGCTCACAAAAAGGAGCAAAGCTCAAACTCAAGACCTACATTTGGCCTCAATCATTACATAAACATAAATTATATGTCATCCAAAAATCAAACCTATTAGAGTATCATGTTTCTTACTTTCTCATGTGACTTGAGTTCAAATGAAGGCCCAAAATAACGCTCACGAAGATCTTCAATCACCTGTGCAGCCATTGGAGTAAGTAAGTAAGTTACTTCCATAAGTTAACCAGTCCAAAGATAACAAAAAAAACACTCATATGTTATTAGACCATAGCTTGAGCTCTATGGCTTATCATAAATTTCAAGGCTTTCCATAACCATAAGAAATAAAGTGTGCCTTAGAGCTTGAGTTCTTATGGCTTATAATAATTAACATTGCTTCTCATATTTATAATCAGGGGCTGTTCTGAGGGTATACCTTAGTTTGAGGGCCTTCAAATTGAAGGTTCAAGACAGACGCAACAGTTTTAGCAGTGTGCATCGTCCTTGAAAATGGGGAGCAGCAGATTCGAACATTCTCAAGTGGTATGTTATTTTCCTTCACTTCCTGTTTGCATAATTAAGTTAGCTAACAAAGGCGAAACAATGAGAATCAAATCTTAAAGCACTCAAACCCAGTTCTCATAATTATCTTATGGCTTAATTACCTTTGGTAACCCTTATGTATTGGTAAGGTACCTTTAGTACCCATTTCAAAATATTCAGTAAGGGTCCCTATGTTTTGGTCACAACTCATTTACATGCCTATATGAATAGGTCACAGATCATTTACATGCCTATATGAATAGGTCACAGATCATTTACATGCCTATATGAATTAGTCACAGATCAATTACATACCTTATGAATTGGTCACAGATCAATTACACACCTTATGAATTGATCATAGATCATAAAAAAGGCGTAAACTTGACCAAAATTTTGTACAGTGCATGACCAATACATAAGGGGTCCGTAAGGTAATTAAGCCTTATCTTAATTCTTAATCCCTTTTGAACAAGTCTCACATCCCATCTCAGTCCAAGCTAATCCTTGTTCAATTCTATATCATGTTCAATTGAATACTACACAAAGCAAAGCACTCGAATCCGATCCTCATAATAATCTCAATCCTTAATCCATTTTGTACAAGTCTCACATCCCATCTCAGTCTGAGCTAATCCTTGCTTCATTTCCATAGCAAGCTCAATTGAATTGTAAACACCATGTTTTCTTCAAAATTACTTCTGCTAATCTATAAATGATCAACGAAATTGATACAGATTAGGAACAATTACCTTCAGGAACAACTCACCAGCAAGCTTTGCTTGCTCAACTCCTTCAGGAGCCAATTGAAACTCTGGTTTTGTGCCATTTTCCTGATCAAATGCAACCCATTAATCAGATTTCATGAACTTATTGTCCAATCAAAAAGGACCCAAATGAGCAACGAGAATCAAAATTCAAAACCCAGAAAGGAATTACAGAACCAGGAATGAAGAAACGAACCAATGAACACACAATCAAGCCTCTCTCGTTTGGTATGCTCTTGCCATGCCTCAGGATCCAGTACCTGTTCTTTAGAAACGACGCCGTCTCCATCCCCAATACCTCTTCCTAGTTCCTCTTCCTTCTGTCACTCTATCTCTCTGCATATTCGTCAAGTTAAAAGCTTTAGAAATTGAAGGAATTTTAATTAAAATAAATAAGAAAAATTCCCATTGGTCGAGCTACGTATATGAGTCCAGTGTGAGTCCACTTATCGGACGGTTCTAACTACCAAGTCAAGGTCAAAACAAGATGACGTGTCATCACATGAGTGGGAACTGTAGGGAATAGACGTGGACGTGACCGCATAGGATCACTTTCTTCTTCTACAAATATACTCTTTCCTCACCCGCGCTAAGCCTCCATTGCTGCTCAGAGACCTCAGCAAGGTTTTATTGCTTCTCTTCGCTCTGAAGAACCTCAGACTCCATAGCCATGGCACTCAATCTCCGTCAGAAACAGACAGGTATGTTCATCGAGGATCGAGATTTTCTCTTCAACGAATCTGAAATAGATCGATTCGATCGAATCAGAAGATTCAGAACGAGCCCCTTTTCAATTTTCTCTTCGATTTCTTCAAATTTTACTCTTTTTTTGATGAATTTGTATCGCAGAATGTATAATCCGAATGCTGAATCTGAACCAACCCGTGAACCAAACCGGCACTGCGAACGAGGAGGTCTACAAGATCCTGATCTACGACAAGTTCTGCCAGAACATTTTATCGCCATTGACTAACGTCAAGGATCTCCGGAAGCACGGCGTGACCCTCTACTTCCTCGTCGACAAGGATCGCAAGCCCGTCCACGACGTCCCCGCCGTGTACTTCGTCCAGGCCACCGCCGCCAATGTCCAGCGAATCATCGCCGACACGTCCAAATCTCTTTACGATTCGTTCCACCTCAACTTCTCGTCCTCGATCCCTCGGCCGTTGCTGGAGAATCTGGCCACCGGGTCGCTGAATTCGGACTCGATTCAGCGGATCTCGAAGGTTCACGATCAGTATCTGGAGTTCGTCACGCTGGAGGAGAACCTCTTCTCGCTGGCGCAGAGCTCCACTTACGTTCAATTGAACGATCCCTCTGCTGGGGATCGAGAAATTGAGGAGATTGTGGAGAGAATCGCTGTTGGGTTGTTCTCGGTTCTGGCGACGCTTACTGTGGTGCCGGTCATTCGCTGCCCTCGCGGTGGTCCGGCTGAGATGGTGGCGGCTGCGTTGGATCAGAAGCTTCGTGATCACTTGTTATCAAAGAACAATCTCTTCACTGAAGGTGGAGCTTTTGTGAGCTCGTTTCAGCGGCCAATTTTGTGCATATTCGATAGGAACTTTGAGCTTGCTGTTGGGATACAACATGATTTCAGGTACAGGCCTCTGGTTCATGATGTTCTAGGCTTGAAGCTGAATCGCCTCACTGTGCAGGGGGAGAAAGGCGGGTTGAAGACCTATGAACTAGACAGTAACGATCATTTCTGGTCATCTAATGGATCCTTGGAATTCCCAGAAGTTGCAGGAGAGATCGAAACCCAGTTGGGACAATACAAGAAAGATGTTGATGAAGTGAACAAGAGAACGGGGGGCTCTAATGGAGCTGAGTTTGATGGTACAGACTTGATGGGGAACACCAAGCATTTGATGAATGCAGTGAACTCGCTACCCGAGTTGACAGAACGAAAACAGATGATAGATAAGCACACAAACATCGCCACTGCATTGTTGGGGGAGATCAAGGAGAGGTCTCTTGATTCATATGCTAAAAAGGAAACCGACATGCTGATCAGAGGAGGCATTGATCGAATCGAACTTATCACTACCCTCAAAGGAAAAGGGACAAAGATCGATAAACTGAGGTTTGCAATCATGTACCTTATTTCCTCAGAAAGCATCAATCAGCCCGAGGCTGAAGCAGTGGAAGCCGCTCTTATTGAATCTGAGGTTGACATCAGTGCGTTTCTCTATGTGAAAAAGATCAAATCTTTGAATGTGTCTTTAGCATCAGCCAATTCAGCTAGCAGAAGCAACCTTGTTGATTGGGCTGAGAAGCTCTATGGGCAGTCACTTAGCGCTGTCACTGCTGGTGTGAAGAACTTGTTATCCGGCAATACCCAGCTTGCCATAACGAGAACAGTTGAAGCTTTGATGGAAGGGAGGCCGAACCCAGAAACTGATTCCTATCTCGTGTTTGATCCTCGAGCTCCCAAGTCCAGTTCAGGCGCCAGCCATGTCAGAGGGCCATTCAAAGAAGCCATAGCCTTCATGATTGGTGGTGGAAACTATGTAGAGTATGGAAGCTTGCAAGAGTTTGCACAGAATCAGCAACCCACCAAGCATGTTATATATGGAACAACTGAGATATTAACGGGCAATGAATTCGTTGAGCAGCTTAAACTGTTAGGCCAGAAGATGGGATTCACAAGTACTTCTGTATTACCTTGAGGAAGTGCTGCTGCAGAAGTTCAGGTACATGTTGCTCTCTTGATTCCCCAACCTGCACAAAGATTTCATAAGAGGTTCAAACTTGAGTTTAGTTGACTTTTATCTTTGTTATCTTCATTTAAGTAGCTTCATTACTTACAATTCTCTACTGTATTTGAAAGCTAGACCATGTTTCATGTGTTAATGCATGTTGATTCTGAGATTCAATTCAAATTTGTTTACAATTTGGCTCCATATATATATATATGGAGGATTCATTGCTCATTACTTACAATTCTTTACTTATCTGAGAGCTATATCATGTTTCACGTGTTAATGCATGTTTATTCTGAGATTCAATTCAAATTTGTTTACCATTTGGCTCTGTTTATATATATGGAGGATTTATTGCTCATTACTCTGTTGAATTAGCCTCATTACTTACAGTTCTCTAATGTTTCTGAAAGCTAGACAATGTTTCATGTGTGAATGCATGTTGATTCTGAAAGTATTCAGATTTGTTTACCATTTTGCTCTGTAGGTCTTTTTTTTGTGCATTACTGTAAATATTGCATTTGTATATGTCCAATTATTTACACAAACAACTCAATATATTTTACAATTCAAATGTAAATTGTTCATGACATAACTTTAATACTGAAATTGTTCATTGAATTTAGAGATAATTGTAAAAAAAAAAAAAAGACGCCTGAGGTATTCATTCTTTTACAATTTGTAGCTTTTTTTAATGCTTGCAGATAAGAGCCTTGAACTCACCTTTTTATTGCACTGTGTAGTTTTGTGTTGAAATGACGATTTTATCTTATAATTTTAAATTTAAAAAATGATAAATAGTAGGACAAAAATTGTAAAACTTTCACCCTTTTAATTTTCTTATTATTTTTTGAGCACACGAACTGGACTTTTATTGATATAAATTTAAAAGGTTGTAAAGATCGTACAAGAGTGCAAATGAACTAAACAAGGTGAGATATAGTCTCGATGATGGTCGAAACACTGATTCTTTATATCTAAGTACCCGGTGAGACCCATGGAGATAATAGGGGGTGATTCCCTATTCCAACTGTGTTGAGTGCGATGAATCCATCCCCTTCTTGACTTAATCGATATTATTATGTCGTACCAGTCGATCAGGGAGTCTATCAAGAAAAGGAGGAGGCTGAGAGTCAGAAGGCAGCAGACTCACAGAGGCCGGAGTGTGGCTCCTCATAGACACCCCGAGATGCTATGGGTGACTCATGGCAACCGACGAGGCAGCTCATCGTGCTTCGCTCCTACCCCATGGGCGATCTTCCTCGACTGTGTCTGTGGAATCCAGATTGTCGTGAGTGGGGTATTGGATATATTCGTCCCTGGAGAGAAAAAGTACCAACAGGGTTCCTCTCGCCAAGCCCTAGTTGTAGCCTCGGGTTGAGGCTCATTCCAGCGATCTCCAAGCCTTCGGGTGTCGTGAGAGTGGTTTCTCACATTCCCCGTGTGATCTAGGTAGGGGCGGGCATCGAGCACTAACTGAAGCAGCATCAGCATGGCCGTCACCCGCGATGATCGATCGGTTCAAAGAAGATTCGTTCGTGTTGGTGGAGCATTGTCATTGGGAGGATGTGTCTATCTAGGATTAGCAATCCGGATCGGATTGTGGTCGCGGGACGGATATCCCATTCCGAGGTCTGGCTGGATGTGTGGGTGATCGGTGGCGCCTAGGGTAGGGTCTGGTACCGGAGGGTCTGCGATAGGGGTGGGGCGGGATTGCGGTCAGTGGTCATGCCCTAATAGGACCCCGATGCCTCATTTTCAGGTCAGCTTTGTTGGCAATTCATTGGAGGATAAGATCCCCTTCTTCGGGCCGGTGATTGGACTCGAGAGTTTAGCCGGACACAGCCATCTCCTAGGTAAGGATACACCATTTCATATGGCAGTCATCGACGATTAGTAGTGAGAGGAGCATGGTCATCTTGTAGGGTGATCCACGGGCCCCATCTAATTAGTCGCGCCGTGGAGGATTGGCAGATCGACAGGCGGAATACAACGGCAGAGATCGGCGAGCGTGGTGAGCATGCATTCATGGTGGTCGCGGCAGTTTGGAGGGGTGAAAATAGTTTTGTGGGGGAAGAGAGGTTTCGATAAGGAAAAGAAACCCTGGGTTCCGATTCTTGAATACTACTTATTTTAAGTCATTGCTAAGTTAATTTTGAATCATTGTCTTCTTATTTAGACGTACAAAGAGGATGAAAACTCTAGAATTATAGATTTTTTATTTTTACTTAGTAATATCATAAATATTTCATAAAAGCATCCATCGCCAAAAGAATTCACCCCTCTATAATCACTTGAAATAGCTGGGAACCATAAATCAAAGGATTATCGCCTCAAGGTCTGTCTGAGACAGTTTAAATCTCGATACTCATCACATTAGTAAAAATTTAAGTTGCACGACTCAATCCCAAAAAGATTGAGTCACATAAATTTTTAAGGTAGGTAAAATAATATCTATTAACTTAAATGTCTTACGTGGATAACAGTAAGATATAAAATTTCTTGCCCTCCAATCTGATAACATAAACTTTCCTTTTGTCGATAAAAAAGAAGAAGGTAAGTTTCCTTTTTTTGCAATGGATAATTTCCTGATTCGTCAACGGATCATGATCCAGACATGGATCAAGCTAATTTGTGTGCCTATAAAAGGGCCTATCCTCTCTTCCTTAACACATCACAACAACCTAAGATCGAGTTCTAGTCTAAACTAAGCACACACAACTTTGTTCTTTGTTCTTTGTTCTTGTTCTTGTTCTTGTTCTTGTTCTTGTTCTTGTTCTTGTTCTTGTTCTTGTTCAATG